>QVNV01009813.1:0-16982 GCA_014825455.1 Pseudomyrmex pallidus | reverse complement strand
TCTCTCTTTCTCGTCTGAATTTTGTAACGCTAACGCAGCACACGAATTAGACATCCGCGGTTCTATTCTTGAAACGTGTTATCGTTGAAATTACCGTATCTTGTAATTCAATTCTCGAGCTTAATCTCCTCGTATGTCAGATTTAATCTTTGTATTATACCCCCCGTTATATTCATATCTAGAACAATGCGAATTTATTCCGCGGTTAATGGGACGAAGCTGTTACTTTTCGCAAAAAGCATGTATAATTCGCGGAATTTAATGAGCAACGGTTAGAGAATATAAAAAGATGTTTAATATCGATCATCCGACACATGTATCAATTTACACATATCGGATCTTTCTCTCTCTTTCTCTCTCTCTCCCTCCCTCTCTCTCTCTCTCTCTCTCGAGGAATATTTCATATCGGCTAAATTTAAACCGCGCTGTGAGTCCCATGTTTCGCGCTATCGCGCGATAATTAAAATGGATTAATTAACTGTTTTACAACTATTAATATCTATACTATTATTAATACATCCTAACCCATAAAATTTGTTTCGAGCTACAATTTATATATGTGGATCATTATTACCGTAATAATAAAGAGAGATATTTATTATATCGTAATTATACAATACGGTTATAAAATATCGTACGTGTTAATGAGCGGGAAAGAGAGCGACAAAACGGATACTTGCCCGATAAACATTCGTCTGTAACGCCACCGAACTCGATTAATTCGCGGTTCTTGCGAGAAAGACCTTCGATATAATAGGATGCCACGATTTTAGATTAAAGGCGGCGGTTTTTCTCACGAAACAATCATCGCGAAAAGAGTCTTCGTGCTAGGCGACAGTATGCGAACTTGTACACGTAAGATCACTATCGGTCCGCGCGCGACCGCACTTGCGCGCTAGTAATTCTCATCTCGAGGGGTACACCCGATTTAATTGTGCCGTCTATACACCGCGTCCTCGCGAGGCCCTTTGCAATATTGCAGAAACTAATCTTGCGGATTGGCAGCGACGATAATGCCGTCGCAAGCCCGAACGGAAAAAGGCAAAGCGTGACCAGCTACGGACGTGACACGCACTTCGCCACGCTAACGGTCTTTGTCTTTTATTATATACGTGTGTGTTACATATATCGTAGATTTATTATCAATATGTTCGTTGTAGTTTCGTATTGTTCTAGATTGATTTTTATTCTTATTTTTAGATATTTCTTTATACATCGCGAAATTTAATAACTGATTTTTTTGACACCAAAACACCGCATTGTTATAATATTAAATACGCGATCGTTAACTTTTTTTTACCGAGATCGTATTGCAAACCGATCCAATGTCTTCTTATATGCGACTCGCGTAATAACAATTTTATTATTTATGCCGTTTTTTTCTCTGTCGAATATTTATTTCGAATATTTTCTCCCTGTCGCGTTTTTTTTTTAATCTTCACAAGCTGCCGTTGGGTCTTTGTCCGCGCATTAATATAATTTTGCGGTGCAGGAAGAGAGATATCGTAAGTCGAGAAATACTATAGTCTTATAGTCTTGCCCTGTGAAATTATGTATTCCGCAAAGAATCCATATATAGCCGGCAGAGCAAGTAAGAGGATCCTGCCAGCACGTGCCGCAAGACGCGAAGTTAATAAATTCGTTCTTCTTCGATCGAGCGAGGAAAGAAAAAATTGAAACGAGATAGTGTGCGAAAAGAAAAGTCCATTAAGTGGTTCGGAAAAAATTTACTTGAGTTAATTGTTTCGGCATTTTATGGATCTTTCGAAAAAATAATTCAACGTTTTTCTCGTTGAAGTTTCAATGTTTCATTTTTCGTTTGTGATGTTTCTTGGTAACATTTAGCTTCGCAACATTTAACTTTGTAACGTCAGTCGTAATTTCATTCTCTAAAGGTATAATAGATTGTTTTTTCGATTATAAAATACTCGATACGCGCGCCGTGTATCAAAGAGATGCAATTTTAAAATAATATATTTCTTTTAGGTAAAATATCGTTTAGTTACACACACACAAACATGTGCTTGTATCATCTCGATTGTATTCCCTCTTAGGGAAATGCACACGGTATAACGCACGTAACGCAAGTACGTTTTGCTCGCTTTTACGGTAAATTAGAGTCGACGTAAGAGTTCTCATTTCCATCGTTTATTCTCTTTGTGACACCGTTATTCGGTGCCGCGGCGACATGTCGTGACAACCGCGCGCGACGGTCACAGAGCGCAAGAAGAAAGCGAAGGTTCTATCACCCTTTTCCTGACCCTCGCGAGTTCGTTGACACGGTCCGTGCTGCGCACTTTGACTTTGAAGTGCACACATCTGTCGCCATCCGTATAGCTATTCCGCGCAAAAGTCTCTGCAAAATCTCAAAATTCGATTCCGCGAAGAATTTTTAAAATTTTACGGTGTTCCGTTAGAGAAGCGAATATTTTGAAGCTTGTTGCGTAAAAAAATTAATTGGCACTTGTCAAGTGATAATTTTGAAGATTAATATTGTCTCTAAAAAAATTCAATTGCAATTTCTCTGTATGTGTAAAAAACCTAGATATCGCGCGCGCGTACTGAGAAACCTTTCTCGAAGAAATAACACAAGATGTTGCAGAAGCCGTAGTGTTTTTTTTTTTTTTTTTTTTTTTTTTATTTTAAGTATCTCCTAATCGCAGGATCAGACATTTTGGGAAACCTTCCCACGAAAGAGCAACGATCACCAAACGGTCAATCGGTGATAGCGGGACGCGAACGGGAAGCCCTTGAGAAAATCCCGCGTTAACGCGTATGGTTTCCGAATATTTTCGCTGGTTGACCGTTGCAGCAGTTTTGTAGTCGCTCAACCTTTGCCTTGTTGCTCGATGATGAAATTGGCTTAGAAAGTAAACGAGAGTAAAGAGATAACTTCAATACTCTTCCGAGATATGACTCAACGTCTTTCTTAATTAAATATTACACGCGTTAAATTAAAAAAAGTCACAAAATGTCACAGAATTGAAGGCTACTTGATTCTGGCAAAAATTACATTGACTATAAAAATTGGGCGCGAGAAGTCTCTTTATCAGAAACTGACAAATGTCAGTTTCTTTTTCTGCGCTTCTATTTTTTGTCTATACGCGCGACACGGTTATACCATTAAAAAATTTGTCGAAGGGATGCGCTTCCCACGATATCGGAACGAGACGAAAGGGATGATGGTGTTGTTGCACGGTTTGACAAGTGCAAGGGGGAGGGAGAAGGGAGGGTGCGCATCCCTTCGTACGTACAGGTGGGACGAGTTTCTGGTGTTTATGGTGTAGCTATGGGAACCCGTGCGCATCGCTCCCCAATACACAAGTGAGTCACGTTTTTCTCTCGTTGCAATTTTTGCGTTTCCTGCCGCGCGTTTAACTGTCACACCTTTATTCTAAAAACTGCTCCGTAACGACGACGGATCGCCAGCTGAGCACCATTCAGATTTTCCTCCGTGTCGCGTTTAAGAGACAGCCATTCGCTCGGGAACGAAGTAAACGCGCTGCGAAGCTTCCTACCGATGTCGATTAATCACTCGACTACTTTTTACAAAGTAGAACATATGTATCGCAATCTACGTGTAACAATACGAATGTCGAGTTGTTTTTTTTAAATCAAGCTAGAAAGATGTCAGCTTTGCTTTGGAAGCAGTCTACCTTTTCTCCTCTCTTCGATTGAAGAGGAAACGCGTTGCCACGTGTCGCAAGGATATCGATGACCGGGTGTACCGCGATATCGATCGCAATCGGAACTGCGAGACACCGTAGATAGACAGGACGCGCAAGTGCAGGAAGGAAGTGTCGCGGTCGTTCTTCCGGGCAGCTGGCCTGGATATATCGGCGTGTCCCGATATACCGTATGTATATATAGGCACTATGGTAAAGTAATCTACTATAGGACACCGTACAAGTGCCATTACCGCACGGGGGGGACACCCCCAAGGCTTCATTTAATACCTCGTGGGTACATAATTATAGGATCCGGATAAATATAATCCGAAGTTGCAAAAAAATATATAGACACTGCGACAAGTTGCGTGTGTGTGTGTTCTTGTAAAATATTGTTAATGCATTATTGGTTTAACCAATATTTTTTGCGCGCGCCTCATCCTCCGGATAAAAAAAAAAAAAAAAAAGTATACCGCGAGAAAGATTGTGTGAAAAAGCTCGTCTTTGCGAGACGAGCAATAAATCGAGGGAAAAATAATGAAATACGCGCGTGGAGCGCCCTTCTCTCGGGACGCGTTAATAATCTTCGATAAAGAACTCATTGCAGTCCGGAATTTTAATTGCTATTAAGGCGCGAGGGGTGTGTCCATTGATTATATAATTACGGATTGCGCCGGTGAAAATCATCGAGATCCCGAGAACGTACAACCCGAGCGTTCACTCGACGCCATTCCGGCCCCAGCCTACTGCGAACAATTTGCAATATTTCTGACGAAGTACTCGAAAGTTTATGAGGGCGCTCGCTTGGTCGCGTCGTCGACGCTGCTGCAGTAATTTGCAATCTCGCGAAGCGAGAGGGCAAAAGAAGTCGTCGGACAGACGAGGGGGTGGGAGAAAAATACATTTTTAATACGCGCGCGCGCGCGCGCGCGCCCGAGCGAAGTCCCCGAAGTTTAATATTTCATTATCCCCTATTTGTCGCGAGACATAATTACACGGCGGTGTGTATATACTCCGAACGCGTTTTCGGTAACTCGACCGTGTTCGCCGCCTCGCACGGGATATGTGCATTATTATCCCGTGCTTCCACTGCTCCCGACGTGACAAGTCACAGAAATGATCTCTCTTTCACACAAAATCGCTTTTCAAAAACGTGTAGTCGAAAATTGACTTTATTCTTCTTGTTCGCGAAAAAAAAAATCAATCCGCAGCGCGCGACACGCAGTCATAACAAATAAATTATTCAAAAGTTTCGCACGAGTGTATATTGCTTGATCGCAGGTGTTTTCCTTAAAAAATCGTTATTTCCGTTTATACGGCACGTATTCGCGTTAGAGAGCGTTCATCACCGGTTTTATATACAACGAGATCCGAGTCTAAAAGCCCGATCGAATATTCGAAAGTACTTTAGTCGAGAGGATCAACCGCGCGCGTACCGGCATAAAATATATAGGTGGGATTTTTTTTCTCCCAAAAAAATGAGCGCACAGTCTACCCGCAGGTTTTTTGAGATCTGACGGAATGTAAAATCTACGTCTCGTGAAGGTGAGCCCGTATCGCGCGGTGATTACCTTATTAAATAGGCGCAAGAAAGTTCGACGAGCGAAAAGCAAAGCCATCGATTGAAAAAGAGAGAGAGAGAGAGAGAAAACGCTCTTGAATCAAAATTCCGCCTCTATCCCGACCCCTATAAAGTTATTTTAACTACCGTCTCGCGAACAAGCTTATTAATAGGAGAAGAGAACGTTATTACGAACAGATCTCATGAGTCTTCGGTGCTTTCTCGAGAAGGTAGTTTTTGTTCTCGAGTGACGACTACGAACCCTGCGGGCTTTGAATTTATTTAGCACCGATGAAGACACACCACCGACTATTAATTTTTCTTCTTTCGGAAGTTGTCTCTCTTGTCGTTGCTTTTAATTTTCATTTTGCTTTATTCGTTTGCTTCCGTTTTCGATCTACTTAGCGGGCGACACGACGTAATTATCATTCTTTCGTTTTGATGAGGCAGTCGAAACAAGGGCTGCTCCCGCACACATCGATTCCCGAATCGATTGCCTTGTGGTTACGGTGACTTTTGTACGTGTTCCGCGCGGCGATTAAGATCTCCCGGGCTCTTTCTCTGCGGTCGTTGTCGGCGTTCTCGGCATGTGGCCAATACCGCGTCTGTTATACGGCGATACGAGAGAAAGAGAGAGAGAAAGAGAACTCTCTTGCATCCCCGCTGCGTATTTCATGCATTATACGCTATATTTACCGAGGGATGCTGGTGGACAGATGCGTAAGTGGACGCAACCCCTGTTTTCCCCCCTCTCTTCCTTTTCTCCTCTTCCCTGCTAAGGGAGACACCCGAATGAGAACATTAGAGAAGACCATTGCGCGCATTCCTTTCTCTCATTCCTGTTCAATGAGGAAAAATCTCTGTGATCTCGCGCGTCATTTCGGAATTCGAGCGATGACTAAATGTCTCGCTCGTGATTGCACTTATATGTCGGAATTTTTGGAATTACGATAACAATTAAATCGAACGCAATATAATTCGAGAGAACTTCGTCACAATTCGGCAAGCGAGAACAAAAACGAACGCGTTATTTCAGAAATTGCTCGATACGATATATATAATTCCTTTTTCACCCCTCGCTCTAGGAAAAAAATCCTTGCATTCAGTACGGGAACACATACTCGTTTTCTATTCCGGGACCTCTCGAGCTCGACACTTCCGAGCGCGTTTCTTTTATTTCTAGCCGCTTGACTTCGCGTCGTTTGCGCCGATTTGTCGGCCGAGAGCTCGGCCTTTCTTTACGATCTATTGTGCGTGCACGCTGCTCGAATGAGAATGCGCGCAGTTTCACTCCCTCGCGCTGAACTATCTTTGAACACACGCACGCACGCACACACGCGGCGTATCGATCGAATAAAAAAATTTGAGGGTTTCTAAAAACTATTAGCGCGTAAAAACACAAGAATCAATTTCTTTCAAACTAATGTTTTAATATTTTAAAATGTTCACTATTTCGCGTTTAAAACAGACACGCAATTTTGTGAAAGCAAATGATCTAATTAGAATATTGCAATTATTAATATTTTACCGTTTGTTCAAAACTTCGGATAAACAAACGCGCGCGATATTTTAATTGACGAGGCAACTGATCGGCAGATACTACGGCATTTATACGTACTCTCGCGAGGAGGAGATTGAGCGGATACATCTTTTCAAGTATCACGAGAGATTCGCATTGTGAGGCGCGTGCCCGCATCATCGAGTCTCTCTTCGCGCACAGATGCGTATTCTCGCGTATCCCCGTGCGACGAGGAAATGTGAAATAGTTATTGTATGGGAATATATGTATATCGCAGTAACGCGGCGATCGGAGAGAGTGGCACGAACGGGGGAGCGTTCTTTTAGTCCGAGAGTAGCTCTTTAGGTATCTCGAGAGCGGCATCTGCTCTATTAACTCTATTGTATACAGGCTGTTTCGCGAATGAGAGTAAAGGATTTCTTTGTCGTGAGACGAAATGAATTCTTAAATGTAACTAATGATATTTTAACATAATTCTCCAAATGAGACCGAAATGAGAGATAAATTTCGTGTGTGTGTTTGTTGCTTTTCTAAAAACTACGTTTCTTTAATTGATGCAATGTGAAAATATTTTTTATACAATCTTGCAAAAAAATACCGCCGCGAGATTCACTAAAATCAGTCACGTTACATGGATTTAGTGTTTCGGGACGTGTTATCGCGACGCGGAAGAGTCGAATCTTTTTTTTTTTTTTTTTAGATAGCGATAAAATCTTTTCAGTAAAACTTCGCGTATCGCCACATTTCTCACAAAAAGTCACAATATTGCGACAATTTTTATCTTTTTTTTTTTCTTTGTTTTGAACACAATCCATCGACGATCAAATACAATTATCAGAATGCTAAACACGATCGCGTGCATCATCGCGGGTGAACGAGAAGGGGTTGCGCGTGTGATAACACCGCACAGGACACAAATGTTATCCGAGTTCACGACAATGTGATAAGCCGGTGTCACTTTGCGCAACGGTGTGATAAGGTCTTTATCACCTGCCATTTGCACTCACGTGGACAAATAGGGGGCGTGTATCTGGTCTTTTTTTTGTTTTTTTTTTGTTTTTACATTTGTACACTGAGAAACGCAAATATATGGGGGAAAATTATAATATATACGTTTCTTTATCGCGTTATTTCTCGGGCAAACATTTCGTTCGTGTAATATTTCACGAATAAAAGATAGGACGAAGTCCGAATCGTGCGAAGAACGAGGAAAACAATCACAGGCATAAGGCGATTACAGCGGGCCCCGGGGTTTGTTGGCGAGCTTCTCTCTCTCTCTCTCTCTCTTTGCCAACTCGCGAGATATGCGAGTTATTGCGCAGCCGGCGCGGGTGACAACGTGTGCGTCCCTCTCGCCACGTGCTTTGCAGATCTTATCTATGAGAACGCATGGAAATGAGGTGCATGCCGCGAAATCGGTACGGGGTAGTACCGGTAACGATGGTGGACGCTTTGCGTTCCGCCCCCTGTTGGGGCACGTGCCCGCCGTATCTGCTCGTGCACGCGCGCGTGCGTACACGTGCACTTATCAAGCTGCGGTGTTTCTATGCCGTGCTCTCGGCATTCGTGCGTGCTGCGCTATTTTGTTTTCGCTTCGAAAATAATGTTTTTCCGCGTTTTTATATTCCACTTATTCAGAGAAACGAGAAGTCTCTTCGCTGTCTTTCGGGGGAAAATTTAATTTTATCTTCTATTTTCGCAAAACCGATTTATTTATATCTCGAGAGGAAGATCAAAATTATCCTCCGAGTTATTTCAGTTGTAGAATTAAAGTCTCCCGAGTTTATTTTCGAGTAAACAAGGACTGATGATTGCACGACGCGCGTTTATACTCCGTGTTTTCAAAATTTAGCGTGAACGCGTCGATTCCTTTTCTCGATATACGTATTTACATCCCTCGGTGTAAGCTCAAGTCTCGGCCCGGTGCGCGTAAGGGAGGGTGCAGCGCGTTAGTCTCTCCCTTCTCTCTCCCTCTGTGTCTTCGTATGTACACACACGCATGCAGGGCCAGGTGATGTGACGTGGCTCTCGTATGGGGGCACGCACGCATGGGGGTCTTGCAGACAGCTGCGGCCTGGATCCGACAATGCATCGACATAAAAAAAAAAAAAAGAAGTCCGGACACGGGGCGACGAGACGAAGGGATCGATTAAGAGGGGAACGGGGGATCGCGCGTCACCATCACGGCTTGGTGGCGCGCGATTAGATGGAGTTCCGCCATAGGCTTAAACTAGCCTTAGCTATTTCATCCCTCGTACGCGATGCCGGAATTTTTATTGGACCCGCCATCTGACCCGCTTTTCAGGATTTCGCCAGACGTGATTGCGGATCTCCCGGAAGAAAAAAAAAAAATTTATAATCGTGCATCTTCGACGGGGGCATTCGATACGGTTCCGTGCGTCGAAATTTAAACGAGAGATCAAACATTATCGCGTCTACAAAAAATTAAATTACTTTGTAGATTGAGTTTTAAAAATTTCTTGGTCGTTTATGTTTTCGTACATATTTATTTTACATCCCATTGTGTCACGCGTTTAACTAGAAAGCGCAATTTGTTTGTGCATTTAAATTAGATTATCACATCAAACACATAATTTTCTAGTTTATACAGAGATGTACCTATTTATTAGAATAATCATGAATACTCCATATATATCGTGTGATTACTATATCCGCATTCTGTTTAATATTATATTCCTTTATAATTAATAATTAATATTCCATTAGGTTTTATTGTATTCGCATCGCCATGGCGTTCATTGGCTATGTAATTATCCCGCATTAATAACTGCACAATATTTTATCAATAGATACGTAATGTCATTTTCCGCAATATAAATTCCGTAAATATTCACTGTGTGAAAGAGGATCCGCAAATACCGCGATAACGTGCATACGTATAAATACAGGTACGGAAGATACAATGCGACTTTCGAAATTTCACCAGCTTTTCTCATTTTTTTCCTCAACGTTATTTGAAACACGGATCTCTTAGATTCGACGCCAATGGCGGAACGGCGAAGTTCGTACACGTCACACACGTGTGCACCTTGAGCAGACCGTCTGGAAGACGGGGGAGAGTTTTGTAAGAACTGTGACGTCACACGGTGTCACGTCACACGCGTAGCAGGTTGCAAGTCAGAATCGTGCGTGCAGGTCTTCTTGGGATGCGATATGTGTGTGTGTGTATGTGCGCGCAGTTGTAAAATCCATTCACGACGAATATCTCTGCCGGCACCTTACAGGGGGAGGTTCTTTCCTTCGAGGGTACGCACAAAGACGCGCTCTCATCGTACGTACGCCGGGTAGTACACACGCTTAAGAAAGACGTGTGCAAGTGTACACACACCCTAAAGTCCCCTCGCAATCGCTCAAAGAATTACCAGGGGCAAGCTATAAAGAAATACGCGCACTCCAAGTGCGGCAAGTTGGGTGTAGAAACAGGAAGCGTAAGGTGGCTCTCGCATTGATATATATATATATATATATACACACACACAGTGCTATCGAATCGCACTGTGGATTATCGCGCACCTGTGAGAAACGAAGTTTGTTTTGCGTGGTCGAGTTTCTCGAAAAAAAAAAATAATAATATGTAAATTAAACGCACGCTAATCGCGAAATTACATGTTATCAAAAAACAAAACAATTTGTTATATTCCTTTAATTTCTTATTACCACGTGATGTTAAATGTAACGATACACCCGCAATAATAATAATACTGATTGCACCAACTTGTAAATTAGAACGCGGCTTAGCACGATATTGTCGCGGCGCGTTCATTACTCATGAGTCAAGTACGATCCGATCTTTTGACGCGTGAGATCGTATCGGCGTGACGGTGAACAAACCATGACGTTCCGCATACAGTGTTCCAGAAGCGAAATCCTCGCGCATAGATAAGGATATTCTCTCTTTCTCTCTCCGGACATATGTCGAGGAAGGTTTCTCGTCGAATAACAAAATTTATATCGAAACGCTCCGCCCAGAGAGTGAGTGTCCTAATAAATAGTCCGAACGCTTCGCGCCTGTTGCGCCCACCCCTCGGCTAATTTAACTCCCGCGCACGTTTAGTCTCTCAATACGAATTCATTGCTTTCGGTTAATGAGGACATAATTCACTCCGTTCGGAAAGAATAATCGTTTCGAGACTCTTCTCCCGCACGATTGTTGGAATTGGAAGTTAAATCGAATACGACTAAAAGACCGAAACGTGACGTGTTTCTCCTCTTCTTATTTATTTACATTGAATTTGCGCTCATGTGTGTGTGCGGTAAACGACGCGTTATTTTCATAAAACGCAAATTTTCAATTTTTCATCGTGACGTTATTCGATTTAACGTAATCCAGGTCAAATAATTGATGGCGAAATTTCTGACGGCGACAGTCAGAATCGAATTGCCAGTATATAAGTATACAATTAATTAATACACGTTGAGATGGTGATCGATTATTGCGTATCGACTCGCTCCGAGTAAATGAAACATTTCTCGCGTCCGTGACTCAATCACTTTAGACACTGTTCAGAAGACAGGCAAACAGAAACCCGGCGTGTATCATTGTTTGTGGCGCAAACACGTCTGCCGCGGTGATGCTGGAGAATTCCGGCATGCGACAAGCCGCGGAACATAATAATATAATTGCGCTACTTGCAGTTTCTTTGTTTTTTTTTACGCAAAAATGCATATCTGCGAGCGGTAATAAGGTAAAAACACACTTTTCGCACAAATCGTATAATTACATCTTGCAATATTTCACATCTGGATGCGGCGATGATGCCCGCACGCGAGTCAGTCATTAGACTACTCGTTTTACTCGCATGCGCATCCAGCGTTTACACATAACTTTTAATGAAAATTGTATTATATGTTCTTAGGATGAAAATAAGTAATATAATAATCTAATTGTCATATAGTGCACAGAAAAAAATAAATAAATTGTATGAAAACATACAAGTTTTGCGGCTCACAACGTGAGCGGCTCTGACGTAGACGATATTCGCGTGACTAACGGCGACATTTGGGCATTGCGTTAACTGTTTTAACATATTCGTAAACAGTTTTAGTGGTTTTCGTAATTTATGAAGCTCGCGGAGGCTTTCTGCCGCGTCGTCTGTAAGTGCTCGGTATATTTCATGTGTGAAAACACATGACGCACTTATTTTTACGAGTCGTCACGCGTTGTGTCGCACGCCCACGCGGTCATTGCGTATTCGATAAAATCGATACGAGAGAGGGATATCTCGCGGAAAAATCAGGTTATTTTAAGTGTAAATCATTTTGCCACGTAAATTGGTAATACGCGGAGTTTTTGAAATTCGCTCGAACGCGCGCGCTTGATATATCTTTACTCAATTAAGGAGATGTAACAGAATCCGCATGATACGACGCGATAAGTTTGCGCTTAGTAAACGTGTATATATATATATATACACGCTTCTCTCGTTAGGCTAATTACATCGGCGATAATTGCACGCATCAGGCGACGTTCGTCCGGACGCATTTACAATCGAGGATGTTATCGGAGGGATCCACGAAACGCGAGGGTTGAGCATGATCTTTGGGCACGTGACTGGGAAAAATGAGCGCGTTTGACGTGTGTTGCGACAGAGAGATCGAGCAAAATTACACACTTGGAAAATTACAATAGATGAAAAAAATTAGGTTAGAAAAATGTTTTCAAAGTGTTAGCATAATAGTCGTTACGTTTTTTTTTCTTTTTTTTTTTTTATCAGCATATTATTTGCACCAGGTATATTATACGTGCGCGCATATGTATTTTATAAATATTACCGTATTACTGTATACAATAATATACATATAACGTATTCTGTTATATTTGTTTTTTGTCTGCGAGCTTTTGTTACGAAAAACAAAAAAAAAACAGGTCGCGCAATTTTAATATGAAACATTTCGAATTTTTTACGGCTTCAATTTTCACAATTAATGCTCGGTCAGTATTTACAATTTCTCTTGTTATTGCTTGTATTTTCCGCGGAACGATTAATAACGGTGAATGGAGTCGCGATGGCACGGCAAACAAATAACGCCGGTAAATCGTAATACATGAGAATAATTTGAGCGCTTTTATTTATACAATGCCTATCGGTCGTGTATTGACGCTATGCTCAGCTCGACATGTGTGTCGTTGCTCTCATTAATTAACGAACATAAATTTGTCGTGAGCCGCGGCCGCCGCCGCCACCGCCGCCGAGCCGAACCGAATCATCGCATATCTTTCTCTGCATCCCATATGGCGCGTGTGTGTTTACAAGCGCGTGCAGCATTACGATGCTTAGTTATTAATTAATTAGAGAGACAATTACTATGCAGATAGATGTATCTCTTGTCGATCGTGGTGGTAGTGGTGGTGGTGGTTTGCCGTCGCCTCCATATGCGCGCGGTCTCCGCGCGTTTGTTGTTTAAGCTTTTCATTTTCGGCCGTGTTGATCCGACGTAAATGGAACAGGTGGTTAATTTGCTGATCATAAAATAACACACAGAGAGACCCAACGTAATAATAATGAACAATTGCATTAGCGAATGCTCGCTCGCGAATTCTGGGATAATTGTGGGATAAAGTTTTAAGTAATAAAAATCTCACAAACATATGTTATCATATTATTATACAAATTGATACGGTTAGTTTTCGTCGAGTTTCTCAAAATTCAATCAGGTAAACTAATTACCTGTGCGATATTCTTCAAGTTTTCGATAGCGGGCTTGGCATATTTTCGGGAACGTAAACACGTTCGAGAACACATTGTGCGAAACGATGCGAACGAAAAAGCAGGTTCGCGTCGGGAACGAAAGACGGAGCGAATAAAAAAAAAATAAAAAAAAGAGAGAAAGAGATGCCGACTCGCGTGGCGAAGTCTCCTCTCCGGAATAGAGGTGGCTTTTAGAGAACTCGTAGGCACGCACGGCACGCGCGCGTGCAACTCCGTGCACACGCTCGTGCCGCGAGCAGCGCAAACAATGGCGTAAAATCATGCATTGTGGCGGTGAGCGCATTGTGAGCTGGAAAGCTGTGACACCGAGTTCGGGGCAGCTGCGCTCTTTCGTTCCCTCCCCTTACCCTGATTTGATACCAACCTCCCCTTTCAGACATGTCCGTCTTCTTTCACCCCTCATATGCCGCGATGTTCCGGCTTCGGAGATGTCGAAGGGGAGAACTCGAATTCAGACATATCCTCTCTCTTTCTCCCTTGGCATTGCCAAGGGCAAATATATGCACGGAGAAACCTGATTTATCAAATATAATTCACGCGCGAAGGTGGGGGTGAGCGCAATGATTCTTCGAAAGCCATTGTTTCCGGCAGCTGACCTCTCCCCTCTTCATTTTTTGTTATATATATAAACAGAAGTGATGGTATCGTGAGATTAAGATATTGACGTATAACGGAACGAAAAGTGAATAATTTACAATTGCGTACAATTACGCTTATTGTTTTATGTTTTTACGAGTAATAATAGATGAATTTTAAAAGTTACAATAGCATTGTGCGGTTGGTTTGTTTTGAAAGTTTCATACGGACAATAATTCACATTTGTTATATTTTTATTTCTTGAATAAATAAAATAATGGTTTATTGTTCGAACAATTTTAGTTGTTTTTTTTTTTTTTTTTAATAAACCACGTGAAACATAAGACGCAAAGTGATGAATTTGATTTAAGGATGGATGGAAAAGACGGTTTCGTCGGCAAGGTGTGCATTTTTTTTTTTCCATAAATGTTTTTCATTTCCTCTTCGACGTTTCCGGTGAAGATCCGTTGACACCCGGATTAAAATGTACATAGGTGGAAGTAGCGGTGTAGGATCGGAAAAGGTGCATTCGATGTGGGAGGCGCCGATCGCGGAAAGGGTGAGTTTCAGCACCGTGAAACGGAAAGCTGAAAAATCTGGTAGCCGTGGCTCGACCACCTGGACAATCCTTCCGAGCTGCATTAGTCCGTGTGCGTCGAACAGATGTGATTGCTATTACGGCAGATTGACACACGTGGACTGAGCCGTCAATTTGTTTAACCGATTAATAATATTACGAAAAAGAGAGAGAGAGAGAAGACGCACAATTGCGATTGACATCTGATAGCTCGCGCATTCTTTAGATTCTTCTTCTCCGAGAGATATCGAGAGATCTTCCTTTTTTTTCGGAAGTAAAATTAAAGAAACATCTTACGCGAGAAACTTCATCGTCGTTTTAGACGAGACATCGATTTCTTTTTCGATCTGAATCAGTCAAAGGAATCCTTTCTCACAATCCTTTCCGCATCGCGTGCCACCAACAGATGCAAAATCGGTAAGAGCGACGACCCTTGACGAGAGGTAGTAGTTTGTTCCGCTCGACTGCGGTGTGCAGATTCGATCCCCTGAGTGACGGGTACCCAATGTCAATTTCTCGTTTCCCGCGTGCACATTTACTCGACGTTTTTTTTTTTTTTTTTTTGCGCGAAGTAAACAGAACTTGCGCGCTGATCCGCCGCTGATTTGACAGCTGGTGATGATTCAAATAATTAGATTATTTTCAATGTAAAAAAAAATATATATATGTTGTACTTTTGACGCGTATGTTACGCGTAATTAAATTTATATAATTCGGAGTTTGTTATTTTCTACGCGTATCGGTAACGAGACAACGTCGATTGTTCAATGAAAAGTCGTGAACGTTTGCATGAACGACCCTTGCCGCGTTAGAGAGGAATGCGTTCGTGTCTGGCACATCTCGAGCAACATTGTTGCCAGCAGCAAGTTGGCGCGTGGCGTGGTTTCATTCACCGTCACGTCTTCGGATCAGACCGAGGGGGCATCTCTACGGCTTCTTGCCGTAGGTCGTATTACGTCTCTGGGCTCATTCAAGCTTCGCGGCTCACGTGTTATATAGAGACACGCGCTCTTACTACCATACGCTACCTCAGGCATCTTCCCCCTCCTAGTACATCGTTCGAGCACATGCTCGTCTTCGTCGGTGCCAATATCCGCAAACCGTTTGTCCTGTAAATGAATGATTTAGAAAGCAACAAACGTAAGGACCTTCGTAAATTTTACGTGAAAGTTTGTCGAATTAGTTCCGCCAGGCACAATATAATTTTTTTTTTATTTCTGTTGTGTTGAATAAAGAAATCTTGCATCTCTCGCTGAAGAAACTGCAATATTTCTTTCTTATAAGTTTTTTTTTTTTTTTTTTTTTTTTTTTTTTTTGGTCTCTTGTTTTTACTTCCTTTTTTTCACGTTGTAGCTAGAAACATCTACAAAGATTTGGTCATGCGTTAAGTCGGCGTGTAAGTTACAGCGACACGCATCGACGCGTAACCTCGACTTCCGCCTTTGACAATAGCGGTGGCACCCGAAGTTTTCTCGTGCAGGCTTCTAAAGGGAAAGAGGGCTCTCGAGAGTCGTGCGTCGGTGAATGAAAGAAAGATTACGTCCTTTCTTAGGGATGAGACTTCTTTCTTCTTCTCATCGTTACGCAAATAAAGGCACATTGGTTTACAAGGTGCCGTGTAACACGCAGGTCCTACTTTATTCGGTGGACACCGTTTTTTTTCTTTCATCATAAAACTACAATAGTTTTTCAAGTGTTTAGAAAAAGTTCAATTTATTATTTTTTATCGTTTCTTTGACAATAAATCAAAGTTAACACACTCTCTTTTTTTTTATTTCAAAACAGATGTTTCAGGATGTTCACAAGACTTGAGTTTTTACTTTCGTCCCTTTTCAACTCATGATAAATCTTTTTTTTTTTTCAATATGATATTTTGACCGATGTAGAACACAGATGATATAAAAAGAATCATCAAACTGAGAATTTCTAATATCCGGCGTCTCATAAAATAAGAGTAAAATTTGTCCGATCACGTGCATAGTTACAAATAAAATTTATATCCGATTTCTTATACTGTGTAATTAGTTTGTCGCGCTGATGAAAATATAGATAATGAAGGAAAGATACGACATAAAATCGTTATAACAATGTAACATTAAAGACATATAACTACGCGTCTCTCTCTTTCTAAAAATCGCGTCTTATAATTTTGGTGTAATCCAAATCGGTCGACTAGTTTGAAAATAATTTAGGTCGCGATTAATATTACATTACCGACCGGACGTAGAAAACTCAAGTATGTAATTCGCATTAATCTTTCGTGAGATATCGATATATACATATATGTATATATATATATATATATATATATATATATATATATATATATATATATATATATATATATATA
>QVNV01009811.1:0-13293 GCA_014825455.1 Pseudomyrmex pallidus | reverse complement strand
GACCAAGAGAGAAAACTTCCACTATGTTTTTTTCTTTGTCCGTTCTGCCAAGGACATGCATGCTGGATCTAGGTATATATGTCTATGGGCCAGAGCCTTCCAACTGATCACGTGACTGTATAGAAATCTTATGGCGCAAACCGCACGCCGTGCGCGAGTTGGAAGGCTCTGCATTAGGCTTTGCACAATTGCACATGTAACACACGTGGTCTTTGCGCATGCGTTAGTTAAAAAGTGAGGGAATAGGAGAAATATACGTTTTGGGAGGTTCTACTGTATGTTATAGTATATGCTGTTATATTAGCTCCCCCCATATGTTGCTACGAGTAACACTGTGAGCGCGCAAAGCACGCCGGGCTGTCTTGCGCGCGTAAGACAGATCGATGCATGCTTATTCGCGGATCTTTGTTAATTAAGATCTCGGTAACTATTACAAATTTAGCAAAATGATATAGGACTTTTCGACTCATTGTCAGTTTTACTCCTTCTACCTACCTACGAGAAATATTACATCAATTGTTAGATACTCTGTATATAATATGTCATTGAAGTTACTTGAATAGTAAAAAGTAAAAACTATTAACAAAAAAGAATAAGTAATGCTGATCTAGTTTTATATAATACTTTTAAACTGTAGAGCATACTTAGCTTATTTATTTTTTTGATTGTTTATTTATTAATTGCTCATGTTTTTGATTATTTATATATATTCTGGCAAATTAAACTATCTATTAAATGAAGGATCCCGAAACCCCTCTAAACTAATTTTTTAAAAATATGGCCTGGAAAGCCGAAGATTCCAGGTTCGACTCCTGGCCGAGGAGGTTTTTTACAATATTTTAAAAATTAGTTTAGGGGGGTTTTGGGGTCCTTCATATGAGAAAATCTAGCATCCTATATGATTTTAAGAATTGAAATTTCAATTCAAACTCACCGTGTAAAAATTTACACAAGTACAAATACATATACATATATATATGTATACATATTCACACGCGATTTTCCGCATAACATCCTATGAACGGCTCATTGACCGAATTCATATTTCTTAGAAACTTCGGAGACGATGATTTCTTAATTGTTATCTATTGAATGTACTAAAAGCGTTTTTCGTAAATTTGTGACACGCATGAAAAGTGATATTTTATATTAATGCGAATACCGGCATCGATATATACGGATACCGGCTTCGATACGGGAAACGTTTTAATACGAACCGGTCCGAACTCGTGGCCCGATCCAAACTAGCATATAACATTTAAAGTTGTATTCAGAGTAAGATAAAAGATATGCCAGATTATTCAAAGTTTGTTAGTCAGTAGATAATATTTAAAAAAATAGATAATATTAAAAAGTAGATAATATTTAAAAAAAATTGTGCAAAATTTTAGCACCTTTGTGAGCTTTATTAAAAAGTTATTACGATTTTAATTTTACACGGGTTTTTTTTAATGGGATTTTATGATATTCTGATATAAACTAAAAAATAACTGTAGATGTAGATATGCCGTAATTTTGAAACTTTTTGCAGTTCTTAATAAATATCTTAAAATCAAATTCCACTGTAAAAAAATAATCATTTCAAGAATATTACATAAGATATAAATTTATATTTTGCTAAAATTAATAAAAATATGTATTAATTATACATAAAACAATTATATTTGTAATTTTATGCATCAATTGTTACGTTTTAACAAAGTTTTATGATTAATAAATTTCCAAGTTTTTATTTATCTTACGTTGCAAGTAGGATACTCAAAAGTATCAAAAGTGAACATTAAAATGGCACAAAATACACGTAAAACATTTTCCGTAGTCATTAAAAGTATAATAAATAGTTTTTTAACTTATTTTAGTACAAATAATTCCAGCAAACAATTATTATCTAAATATTTAAATAGGTTCGGTTTACGCTATGTTTCTTAAATTTTTGACTGACAATCAGATCTTACCTTGAATACAACCTTAACGAGCGGGCGGGCAAGTACTCGATTCTTTTTCCGAGCTCTAATACAAAATTGGCAGAATAAATCCAAACAAAAGTTTAAACACATTGTACTATTAAAATATACCACAATTGGAATTTGTTGCTACTCGTAAACTATGAAAAAAAACAAATTTTCCGCTGAAATCTCGCGCGCCACGCTCTACAATCCACCAATCAAACAGAAATGTGTTTGTTATAATATTTAAAATGTTCGCTGTTATAATATTCAATCAAAGTATTCCTAAGATATTGTACTATCAAAATATAACAAAATTGGAATTTGTTGCTAAGATATTTCTAAATGTCTTAGAAATATCTTGATACCAAGATAAAACCAGCAAACACATTTCTTGTCGATTGGTAATGGATTGTAGAGCGCGGCTTTAGAGTTTTCAGAGTAAAATAATTGTTTTTCATATTTTACGAATAGCAATAAATTCCAGTTTTGTTATATTTTGATAGTACAATGTCTAAGGAATATTGTGGTATCAATAGTATGACAGCGAACACATTTCTGTTTGATTGATAATGGATTGTAGAGCGTGGCACGCGAGATTTCAGCGGAATATAATTTTTTTTTTTCATAGTTTACGAGTAGCAACAAATTCCAATTGTGGTATATTTTAATAGTACAATGTCTTAGGAGTGTTTTGATACCAAGATGAAGTTAGCGAACAAATTCTTTTGCGATCGGTACTAGATTTTAGAGCACGAGCTCTCAATATAAATTAAGTAGGTTTTACTGTCTTACAAGTAGCAAAAAAGTCAGATCTTTCTGTACTTTGAGATAATACAATGTCTGTGGATTATTTTGATATTATGAGTATGCAAGCAAAAGAAATATTTGGACAATTGATATAATTTACTTTTGTGATTTTCTAGTACGCTAGGAGGTTTTTTGCTGGGATTAGTACTTTTGGTGCTAGTAACAAAATCGATAGTAACATAGTTTGTGAGCAACAAATGAGCAACAATTTCTGACGTTATGTTTATGATATTGTCGTTATAGAGGTAATGTTACGCTAACTTAATTCTTCGTTTAGCGGAACATCAGTTTAAAAAAAAAAACACGAACTTTTGCAAGTTACAACAACGGAAATAGCATAGTTTGTGAGCAACAAATAAGCAACAAATGTTTACGTCATTGTTACATATGATTTGTCGCTATAAGTGTATTGTCACGCTAACTTAAACTTCCGTTAGCGGAACATCAATTTAAAAAAAAAAACTAACAGAGCAACAAATTTTCTTCTTTGGCAACTTTTTAGCAAACAAATGAGCAACAAATAATAAAAGTAGTTTTAATTGATTCTGCTCACTTTGTTCCGCTAACTTATAAGACGTGTAATTTGCCCGCTATCGACACGATAACTAGCGATTGACATTGCCAAAAGAACACCCTTATAGCCACCTGCCCCTTAACTAATGTTAAAATATCTTTCACTAGCGTGATTTTAACAGAGATCTCGGAAATGTGACAATAATGATTTGGAGCAACTGCTCTCTGAGAATTCAGCATAAACGCAAAAAGAACTTACTCACATCAGAGCAGTTGGGAGTAACACAGCAAATACGAGATCCAAAAGCAAACGCCTACACGAAAAGAGTTAAAAAACGAAAAATTGGTCTTTCTCGTTTCAATAACCAGTAGAAAGTCTTTTTTGTGGAAAATCGCTACAGGCAAGGAAAAATGGATCTTCTATGACAATCCAAAAAAAGTCATAGTTAAATTCCAACGAGCCATCGGTCGTAAAGCGAATTCCAAAACATTTCAGAAAGAAGTTTCTGCTCTGCATTTGATGGATATCAAAAGCATAAATTATTATGAGTTGTTGAAACCGAGTGAATTACTGCAGATTGCTATCAATGTCTATTAATCCGCTTGAATCAAGAATTGAAACAAAAACGTTTATACGTATATTGATAAAAAGAACGTTCTGTAACAGTGTTGCATGACAACGCCAGCTACGGGTGAGTCCCAGATGGATACAAAATAAAACTGACACGACAGGATGTGTCAGTCGGACACAGACTTAATCGGACACGACAAGAAACGGACACACAGCAGTCTCAATCGTACACAATCCCAATCAGACACATCAAGCAACGGACACACGACAGTCTAAATCGGACAGTACCAATCAAACACGGTTTCAATTAGACACGAGTTGAAATGGACACACGACAGTTTCAATCGGACATACTAGTATTAAAACAGGACTATTTTTTTGGTGTTCTTTTTGTTTGTGTTGGAAGCGTAGGCAAGGTAGGCTGCGCCCAATCTTTTGCACATCTCCTCGCTTTGCGTAGAAAGTTGAAATCTATGTGAAACCTTGCTTTAGTTTTAGTCACGTTGCTTGTCAATGTATGCTCGTAGTGACATATTAATAGCGTACATTGACAAGCAACGTGGCTAAAACTGAAGCAAGATTCCACATAGGTTTTAACTTTCTACGTAAAGCGAGGGGAGATGGAGGGAAGGTGGTCGCAGCCTTCTCTCTCCCTCCCCACCACACCTACACGCTTACAACACAAACAAAAAGAACACAAAAAAATAATCTTGTTTTAATACTAGTCCAATTAGGACTGTCGTGTGTCCGTTTCAACTCGTGTCCAATTGAAACCGTGTCCGATTAAGACTGTCGTGTGTCTGTTGTTTGAGGTGTCCCCTTGAAACTGTATTCAATTGCTTCAGTTATGTCCGTTTCTTGTTGTGCCTGATTGAGTCTGTGTCCGACTAATACATCCCGCCGTATCCGTTTTGTTTTGTATCTATCTGGGACTCACCCGCCAGCTACACATTGCTTCTGAGACAAAAGACATAATGAATCCTGACTATCTTGTCGCAACAACCGGCGACTAGACATATATTTTTTCAATTATCACTTGTTCTGGTCAATGCAACACGTCTTGTCCGATACGCACTTCCAATCAGTGAATAAAATCGAAAATAGTTTGACAATTTTATTGCGTCCAAAAACATGCATTTGTTCGAGATGAAATTTATAAGCTACCCGAAAAGCTTAAAGTTTATAGAAAGCAATACTTTTAGAAAAATGTTATTTTATTTTATTTTAAAGTAAATTTTGAATTTAGTAGAAAAATTTACTTTAAAATAAAATTATTTATTTGTACATCTTTATGTATTGGTTTCACATATAATAGGCAAGGTTTTTGTCTTTAAAAAGTACATATGTATAGACTAATTTATGTTAAAAACTGACTAATTTTAAAGCATTTTATTACTTCTCCAAATTATTTGAAAACGAAATATTTACTGTACGTATGTTCTCTCTGGTCTTACTATAAAAATATGTAATTTTATTAAATAAAAATACAAAGTAAAAAAGGTATAATAAATAAATATGGCTTTTAAGCTATATTTATTTACTTTTCAAAAAACAGTGAAAATTTTCTTTGCTTAACATTCTGCTCACAAAACTTAAATTTTAAAAGTACTCTTTATATATAAAATACTAGAATTTGGATTGTGTGACATACACTATATATCAATCTATTCGTATTTAGTGACATGAAATATAATACAAAAAGTCTCTGAACTACGAAATACATATAATAAAAAAAAGTATTGCGTCTTGTACAGTTTAGTTTGTATTCATCGGTTACTGCCGTCAGTTTTTCCTTTGATCAAAATTTCGGGATCTTTCTACTAGCCGTCTACGCAAAAAGAGTTGAAATGGCGAGCGTCCATGGGGAAAAGGTTGCGCATCGCGCCAGCGGTGCGGAATATCGGCTGCACCGGATGTGCATCGACCGAGATTAAAGGTGAAAAGGGACGTCGAACTATCTGAGAGAAAAAAAATCTCAGATAAAGCTAACGTCACCTGATGATCGTACGTATATGTGAGCGATAAAAAACCTGTGAACCTGACTTTGCGTCTGGCGGAGAATCTCTGTCTTTCTTCTTTCTCTCCAATTTCTCAATCTTTCTTTCTTCGTCTTTTTCTCGCGCGCACCGTCCCGGTCATTTTGGTGTCGATCGTCGCCAGCGACACGTTTCACTTCGCCAATTTTGCGAACTTTATCGAAGTCACCGCAAATTTTATCGCGCGCTGCTAATTAAAGATAATGACCGAGTGTCGTACTCTAAAGCCATAACTGTATCGTCTGCTCTTATATCTTTGCTAGGTCAGAAGTAAATCGCTTCATGAAGCTGCGCTATGTAAAGAAGATTAGAAGAAAACGGTAGCTAATGGTTACGTTAATGCATCAAATGATAAAACAATCGATATTCTTTTCGATTATAAAGCAACAACTTTCATTCGCAAATAAAGTTTACAAGTGTCGAATCTTCTTATGTTACACGAGAAGAACGTATCTACAGAACATAGATAGTAAGACAGCAAAAAAGAACTCGAAAATGTATCGCAAGAACCGGCGAGATTATATAAATTGTGGCCCGACATCGGAGAGAGAAAAATCTGTTGAAACTTTCTTGCGTCTTACTTTTTTCGGAATGCTGTCTAAATTTGACACTTTCATTTCCAACTTGCCGGTTCAGGTGGAACGAAATATTCGCAAAGTTCCTTGGTGCAAGTAGCACGTTTGATAATCTCGCGATCGATTGAACGGACGAGTTCAATAATTGAGCTTTGCGTCGTTTGAGCGATGCGATTCTTAGTGATATCGAGTGAGAAACTGTCTGATATTAAAAATCGAGGTAAATACGATTGGTAAGTCGGAGTCTTCAATTATATCTTTGTAACTAGTAATCGGAAAAATTTTGTTGTTTAAATTCTACTAAATAAAAAAGAAATTAATAACAAACATAGAAATTCGTGTTTTGTCAATTACAAAAGAAAGAAAATTCATATTTGTTTTTTGTGATGTAAATTTAAAAACAGAATATGATTGAGAATTTTCTCGATGTGTAATATATTTAATAAACATTTCACACATACAAGATGTGTGACAAATTTTGACACAGCCGAAATGTGAAGATAGATTAGATCAATCTGAATAAAAGAGTTATTTATCATTTTGCAAAATTCGCAATACTTATTGAGTTATTAGTTCATTAATGTGAGCCAATAAGTGCGTGAGAAGCGATGGTCTATATTCTATAGATGTGTATAATTTTCAGTTGTGACAATCAGCTGATCGTAAAAAGCTGTATCACAATTGAACTGCAACATGCGACCCGGCGTTGAAGCAGGATGACTTTGCATCAAATTGATCAATTATCTGAGGACATTTTATCTTCATGGCTTTTAGTTTGTCTTAACCGATCTTCTGTGACTGTCTGCTTTAATGATAATAGCTTATAAGAGTATTCTTTCTTGGTCTTTTATCAGATACACAGAAGAACCTTATGACCGTGGATGTTGCGTTTTGTTGTGGATATTGATAGTTAGTCGGAATTAAACCATGGCTTTTTGCGTTTTGTCAAAATAGATCCACTTTTCATTACCATAACTATTCATCACAAAAAATTTTTCTTTTTGTGCTTGACAAGCAATAAAAAACTAAAGATAGTAAGCCGGTTTCCAATCAAATTTGCAAAGAATTCACGAGAAAGTCATCTTCTTTCCTACTGGATCTTTCCTATTGCTTTCATATGCAGAATACTATTGATTCATCAGCTTGGAGCTTTTTTAATAATGGAACCAAGTTTTCATTGAGCATTGCTTCCAATTCCTTGTTCTTTATTTTGTTTGGACGACCAGAACGATTGTCGCATACAACTATTTTTAACTTTTTAAAATCATTTCTCACAGACAATAACGAACATAATATTTTCTGTATAGATCTCACACATTAGTCTTTTAGTTGTTATTTCACTTTGATTAAAGTAATAAAGCATGCAAACATGAAAATCTGCCGGATATTTACTTAATTTGCATTTCATATACAGAGAAATTAATCATATTAAGTAGAGAAACGTATAGAGTGACGTAAGATGTTTACGTCGAAATTTAATAACAAACATAATACGACAAAAAGTTATCAAGACGTTTTGATACATGCGATGTCACGTTTCAGACAACAATCAAGAAAGCGTTAGAATCGTGCTTGCGCCGACAGACAAACGAGAATCAGCGAATATATCAGCGTTGTTAGCGAAGATAAGAAATGGCACGTTTTGTGCGTTAGGCCGCAACCATTCCCGTACATTAGTCGGCAAACAATGATAGAACTTAGCGCTGAAATTGGATGGCTTTAATCGACTGCAATGTCTAGGGACAATCTCAAGTTATCGTGTTTTGCCTTTATCCTGACGTAACTAATTAACTGAATCGTGTTAGCTCTGTAGAACGACGCGCCCTTGTTTCTGCACCGCGTAATTTTCTCTGTAGCGTTTTACTTAATTCTTCATGTTACACAGAAAAAAAACAAAATTAAAGTACAAATCATGATTATAATAGAGATTGTAGATTATGATACACCTTTTATTCACACAAGATAATCCTTGGCCAAGATAATTGATACACATCCAAAGTATTTTTAAATTACGCGTGCAGTGTTCGGCATCGAAGTTTCACATATCGTGATACTTGCGATTACCGATATTGCCGCTTATTAAGAAAAAAAGTTTTATAAATGAACTCTTATTTTTCGATTCCATGTATGTAAATTTTCTTCGTGTTGTAAGAGTGTAGGGAGAGGGGGGCTGAGTCCCTCTACCTGCACCCTCTGAACTACGATACTTCCTTACTAAAACTCTTTTTGTTAATAACTTTTTAAACTTTGTAGACTCTCTTGGTATTTGGCTTCTCGAAAAAATCACGTACGCAAAACATGATAAGCTCATAGGGAGTGCAGGTGGTTATTATCAATATTAATAACTTTTTAATAAACAACGAGCGACAGCTAAAATTATTTTAAACTTTGACCAAAACGCTTGGTTGTTCCTCATATTGATCAGTCAATCCTAGAAACGCTCATGCTTCTGGCTTTGACTAGCTTTGTTTGTTACTTCCAGGATTGACTAAAAACAGAACAGTGAAAGTCCGAAAAACAAGACTATTTTGGACTTTTACCAAAACGCTTGGTTATTCCGCGCATTGACTAGTCAATCCTAGGACTCACTGCACTTCGGGCTTTAACGCTGACATATATATATATACAATCTTCTTTTTCTCCCATAATTATATAAATTTGTGTAATAAATATTACATTCATGTATACATATTTATATTATTTTGCATCGATATCTTGCGATAAAGAAAGAGAGAAAGAGAGAGAGGGGGGAGAAAGAGAGAAGGAGGAAGAGAAAAGGAGAGAGAGAGGGAAGGAGAGAGAGAGAGAGAGAGAGAGAGAGAGAGGAAGAGAGAGAGAGAGACTGTATAAAAGTCTGAAAATTATGTGTTTTATTGTTTTGTAATTGTTCTTTTTTTTTTACTGTGTATAACTTTAGAAATAAATCTCGCAATATATTATTATTAGCAGATAATATATTGCATGTAATAACATTTCTCGTTAAACTTGGTATAAACGTGGAAGTCTTATTAAAGATCAGACACCTGCGCTATTAAACAGCTATTTGAACTACCATGGTATAATAGTCGTTCACGAGAGAGATAACGCGTTTCAGTAGAACGTCTTTCTATTATAGATATACAGTATCTGTGAGATACTGACATTAGAAGAGATTGACATTAGAATAGTATAGTCCTGCTACTCTTATTCTTCAAAGATATACTATAACAATATGTGCCGTGTATTCACCAATTTTGAATCGAAATTCGATAACGCAATCATACTGCGGGAGATGCAACAACGTCTTACATTTTTGTTACGTCACATTTTCTTCGAACCAATCACTATTTATTACAGTGATATTTGCGACATCGACGAGGGAAGAGATGTATGAGATATATTAAACAACTTTGCACGAGAAAAAGACAGATATATAAATAAGACAAGATAACTCTCACGAAGACCAATGAGACTAAGAAAAGTAGGTCACCACGGCTCATTAAATAACGTTTGTAAGCCCGCATTGGCAAGCTGTACTGTAAGGAATATAATACGGCGCCACGTAAAACAAAATCGCTTAAGTAAAAGTTACACAGCTTGATGAGAGCTTTCAGGGTATGCAAAACTTTTCTCTGCCTTTTATTTACATTTTTAACTTGCTGGCCATGGACTCACTGGACTACGGCCACGGCTTTTTAACTCCATTTCTGTCTAAAATAAAGATCACTTTGCACTTCATCACAACTAGATAAACTTTTTTTTATCCTATACTTTTTCTTATCTGTTGACCACAACCAAATACGTAAATATGTTACTAAACTCATATTGAACGCAATTATCGAACTTTTTTTCAGCGATTCTCACGATTTCTTTTACATAGTTTTATAAGGGCAGATATTAAAATTTTATTTTAAAAAATTCTATTTTAAAAGAATAGTTTTTGAAATATTACATGCAAGAAACACATAAACATTCAATTATTCTTGCGTCTAACACCAAAAAGATCTTATTTCTCTTCATTAGAAAGTTCGAATTTATAAAATAAATATTTGATTTATCTTGATTTTTTATTTCAAATTTTGGTATATTATCTATTTTAACGTGTGATAGAGAACAGAGATATTATTTCTATACTGAATACAACAAGTTATGTTGTTTGTCAGTGTATTGTAAACTGCTTCTAATATACACCTAATTTCAGTTTTCGTCAAGTTCTGTTACAAGTTATAAAATATGTAGGGTTTTTGTTTTATTTGCTCAGTTTTTTAAATGTTTTAATATATTGTAATATAATTTATTTACATTGTAATAATTTTTAAGTTATTTTTTAAATATAATATTTGTCAAATAACATATTCTTCGTAATTGACGAAAATTTGAATTTTATTTTAAGTGTTTTGATTAAAACCATTGTGGTCAACTAAACATAAGTAAATGATATACACAGTACGAATTCATATTTTTTATTACGATTCTTATTGGCAAAACATTAAAATAGATAACTAACAATAGAAGTCTTATAAATAATATAAAACTTCAAACAACAACAAAGATGTTTTTCGGGTTTGAATCTCGTTAGTGTCATTCTTATACCGACGAGATCTACATTTTGTAACTATTGAAAATTTCAGCTCACTTTATCAGAGTTTAAAGAGCAACCTGATACTGACAAGGAAATCTTGCGAACCCGAAAATTCTGATTTTGATGAAACTTTGCACACATGTAAGAAGGAGGGGTCAATAGATGAACAATGACATTTTCCGTTGCTTCTCAAAAACGGTTTTAAGGGATGAAATCACCCCTCATATGTAGAGCGGTTTTCACTTTTCTCAATTTATCTCGAAAATGATTAGAGATATTAAAAAATGTTTTATACAAAAATTTCATAAAAAGCACTCCTCTATTTATTTAACATATATTCATAGAATTTTTAAAAAATAAATTTGTAACAAAATTTTTCTACAAATGTATAAAACCAAATTTTTTTAAACAATTCTATTAATGTAGGTAAATAGAGGTGTCCTTGCCATAAAGCTCTTGTATAAAACATTTTTTAATATCTTTAATAATTTTCGAGATACATCGAGAAAAACGCAAAGCCGTTTTACACATAATGAGTGTTTCACTCTTTAGAATAGGTTATAGACCGCTACTGAAAATTTCTACATTTATGTAGTTATTTATACATGTGTACAAAGTTTTATTGTAAGAACATCTCTACGTAATCGCACATTAATACAATTTTGAAATAAGTTGTTTCTAAACTTTAATTTTAGCATCTTTTATATAAGGAACTATCTTGCGGTATATACTACGATAAAAATAGTAATTTTCTAAAATAAAAATAAAGATGCTTTTATTCATTAAATATTTTTATGTTGCAGTGCAACGTGAGAGATCATTGAACATATTTATATTGCAGTTTTTATATTGCATATTGTTTATATATGCGCGCATATACATATATCCGTTCACATGTGAATCCAACACGTGAGTTTTTTTAATTGAAATTTCAATTTTTAAATTCATATAAGATGCTAGATTTGCATCTCATATATGAAAGACCCCGAATACCCTCTTAACTGATTTTAAAATATTGCGAAAAAAACTCCTCAGCCAGGAGTCAAACCTGGATACTCCGGACCGTTTTTCCAGTTAGGCCACCGAGGCACTTGGAGTTTGTCTCGCAATATTTCGTACATGTATCAAAGATAATTTCTTGATAATGCTAAACGCATTTGCGATCGGCGTAAATTAAACTATTAATAAAGAATCTATAGAATAATCTATATAAAATTTTGATTCAAAAAACTCACGTGTTGGATTGACATGTGAACGGATATATGTATATGCGCGCATATACATATATATACATGCTTGTTTCCGCACAACACCCTGCGATCAGCTCGTAAGACCTTATTTGTATTTTGTAGTTTAGAAACTTTCACGAGTCTATAGATTCTTTATTAATTAATAGAATTAACATGCAAAGATGTTTTTCGGGTTTGAACTGCGTTAGTGTCATTCTTATATCGACGTTTCGTGAACATTTCAGCTCACTTCATCAGGGTTTAAAGAGCAATCTGATACTGATACAGTATCAGACAAGCAATATTGTAATCAATGTTAATAGAGTATAACAGCTGTTATATTACGTTATTATACGTGTTACTTCTATGTTATATAGCAGTTATATTCTGTGTTTGCTGAGTTACCTCCCATACATAAACAGTGTCATAGATAAGATTGGCAGAATCCTGAACAAACACAACATACAAACAATCTATAAATCACTGAGTAAAATAGAACAGATTCTTAATAACTCAAAGAATAAAAGACCGCCATTAGACACACTAGGAGTGTACAAAATACCTTGTTCATGCGGTAAAGTATACATAGGTGAACATGCAAAGACGTTATTCGGTTTGAACCGCGTTAGTGTCATTTTTATACCGACGTTTTGTGAACATTTCAGCTCACTTCATCAGGGTTTAAAGAGCAACCTGATACTGACAATGAGATGCTCCTGGTCAGGTGTCCCTTTTTATAGCGCTAGATTGGAGTGGAAGGGGGTGTAGTAGAGGAGATGGGTGAATGGGGGGGAAGAGGGAGGGGAAAAAAGAAACTTGTTGTGGCAGGATGGAATGCCATAGTGCACTGGTCGTGTGTTCATTATCTCTATTGAGATTGTTTGGGTGTTTGTATATCTCCAGGGATTCCATATACTTTCTAGGGAAGTAAGACGTAGATTTGTTCAGTACTTGAGTTTGGTTGAACATAATTTTGTGACCAGTTTCTAAGTGATGTTCTGCTAATGCTGATTGTGAGTAATGTTTTAGACGTACTGCTGATTGGTGTTCTT
>QVNV01009810.1:0-29376 GCA_014825455.1 Pseudomyrmex pallidus | reverse complement strand
CAAAGAAGGATGTAAATATATTTGTAATCCTGCAATTACATCTGAAAGCTAACAAAAAGCATCTTAGAAAACTATAGAAAAGAGTTATATGAGATTATTCTAAATGATAGGAACGAATTTGATTAGTTTCTCGATTAGTTCGAAAAGCTCGGAAATTTCACGCTTAATCGTACACGCTTCTACAAACCAATCGTGGAAAAGGAGTGGGAAAGAAGAATCTAATTTTTTCTCTTTTTTCTTCTCTCGCGCGTACGTGCGTCACAAAGAGCCCGCATATACCGGTATGATATCTCTAACACACGAGCCCGGTCGTCGCGACTTACATACATTAGCTGTTTATATTTAGTGGCATGAGAATCTGTTCGGAGGGAGGGATTGAACCACCTCCTTCCCTTGAGATTCGACAGCTCACCCTCATAAACCCATATGCCGCATCGCAGCATCGCGACATCCCCTAATTAGACACGAATCAGACTTTCTCATCGTTGAACAGAGATCGAGTCTAGCCAGAGAAAAAAGTCAAATTTTTCGATATTTTTACCCCATTATCTCGTTTCTCTCTCGCTTTGTCGGCAAAAATTCTAATCAAGTTATTACAAGCCGTAAATTATTTTATTTAATGGCGCGATCAAACGATTAAGACTCAAGTTCTATCCAATCGCGTCGATCTATAAATCATTTTGCTTCTTTAATATCGGAAGAGATTACCTTCACGGCAAACGGAGGCCGCCACACGTTCGACCTTTTAGTTGGTACTTGACATTGCGCCTCCGTGAAACCAGCGGGGGTTCTCACTTCCTACTCGCGCGACCTCGCGCGCGACCGAACTTCCGGCTTTCCCTTTGCGAAATGTCACTTCCTCTTTCGATCGACGCCGTCGTTTGATTCCGTAAAAACGTTCGTGTTCCTGTTTCACAAAAAAAAAAAAGACAACATTGCGGAATTCTTATTGCAATTAATTACACGTGTGTACAATACAAAACGGGTTTCTCCGCATCGCGGAGAACGTTCTTAATAATAAACAGATTTATTTCTAATCGGTTGTCTTGTTCAAATTGCGAACGAGAGTGGCGTGGTATATACGTTGGTGATCGTAAGCCGTAACGTTGACAAAAAAATAGCGGCAAACCACTCGCTTCTAGAATCTGCGGTTTACGGCGTCGCAAGTGAACAGAAATTGAACTTCATTCATGCCGCTATATACGATCGACCGCTACGCGGTGTCGATTCTGTAACTGCTAACGGCAATGTCCGCTATTTTTGTCGCGCTATCGTTTCGTAATATGTTTCACCTGCGCGTAAAGATACGTATCAACGCGATATAACGACATGTTGGCGATTAGGGAAACGCAATGTTAGAATGCATTCGAGCGCCGAGAATACTATGTCTAGTCTAGTGTGTCTAAATAGTTTAATAATAATAATAATACATAGTTTTTTCTTTGTTTTTGAAGCTAACTTTTAAAGTACGAACTCGAGTTATCAATGTGTAAGTACAAATATACGCAAGTCGTACATTATGTGACTTGATACATCGGTATTTGACGCTAAACTTTGTAGAAAACTAAAAATGTTCAGCTTGTTAGCAATACGCGTTTGTCCTTTGACCGCACAAAAAAAGATGGAGGAAAGATAGGACAATCTTCACATTACGAAACGATATTTTCTTATCGTCGACTGTTTTCTCAACTGATAAAAAGTAGTCAATAAACAATGAAAAGGAAATTTACTTAATATTTTAAAAGCAGCCGTGCGTTGTCCACCGCATATGTCCGTCCATAGCGCAACATTGGTCGATCTCTCCATCGAGAGATATTGCGTTTGTTATTCGGGGACGTGTGAACTGCTCACGGTAGGGGATGATGTTCCTCTACCCTATGTTCACCCTCGTTCTCGTCCAATGAGAACCCGAAGTTGTTACTATTGGCGAATAAAAGCACGAAGGGTGATCGCTCAGATTTGACATCCGCAACGGCGAACTTCACGCGAGAGAAAGAGGGGAGTACGAGAGAGATAGAGCGGGGTTGCGCGATTGGCGCGCCGACGAGCTACGAGAGGCGACGTTGCCGAGCTTGTCTTCCCCACCGCGGCGGCGCGCGGAGCGACAGGCGATTGGTCGACACTAGCGTAGACACCCGACAGCAAGCGTGTTCTTTTCACCGGCGCGACGTCGCTCTCAGTATTCTCAGTTCTCAGTTAGCTTTGAGAGGCTCTGCTTCGAACATTGGCAGGCGCACCGGACGCACGAACACATATATCCCGGCAAGAGAGAGAGACGGGTGGTCGCGGCAAACGAAGCGAAAGTGCCAAGTTCAAGTTCGTACAACGCGCGGCGGAGAGAGAAACGTCAAAGTACGTCACCACGATCAACGTGAGAAATAAACGCAACAAACGTCGGCTGTTGTCGTCGCACACAACCGGACACAACTCGATCGAAGAAGCAAAAGCGAAGCCGGTTGGTTAAGAAACGCGCCCGAAGCGCACCGATCTCTCACGTTCAATTTCTTCGAGTTGTACCTCGCGCTAGCCTCGCCTGGTTGTTTTTATTCCGATTACTAACACGTGTCGATCGGGACACGTTATTTACCGTATTCGCTTTTTTTTATTTTGCGCGGGTGCTTTCGATGCGAGCCACGACGACGGTGGCGCACAACGGCACGCACGATCGGAGTGGCAGTTTTATTGTGTTCTTCTGAGAGAGAGAGAGAGAGAGAGAGAGAGAGAGAAAGAGTTTTCGTCCCTAAGCGCGAAATTACCACGTCCGCTTTTTCCGGCGCCCGCTGCGAGGAATCCGCCAAAAAGAAAGGAGAGGATCGAGGAAAAAGGAGCGGACCAGCTCCAGATACACAGTGTGTTTTTGTGCCGAAACTGAGGAACATGTCGACTGCTGTCATGAGTACCCCCATGTTCGAGTGCAGCGAGCATCTCTTTAAGGTAGAGTTTCCTATCGATTTAATTTTTTGTCAATTTTATTGCTACGATCCCGCTCGATCTCCTTCCGCGTGTCGGTCGCGTGTTTCGTTTGTATAGATATTTCAAGGTTGACGCTCGAAAGGGCATCGATTCGTCGAGAACATCACTTAAGTACGCGGCGAGACTTCGAAGAACGAAAACAAATGTCAAAACCACGGGATACGCAAAGGATTTTGTTTCAATATATCGCGAGAGACAAATGGACCTTTACGAATTTTCAATTCTAAACAGTATTTTTACGGATTCGTCAAACAATAGGATAATTTTCGAGATCTTGACGTTTTGCCCCGAAACTTTTTCCGGTTTCATTCGCCTACTTATATTCAGCGTCTTCTACCTGCTTTTCACAAACACCGAGCGTGTCAGGTAGGAAGCAGGTATGGAGGATGTGTGTGTGCCACACAAGGATCATTTATTCGATGCGCTGCAGACCAATCGGTCCATTCATCTCTAGCGATACGCAACAATAAAAACCGCATTGGGTCACTCGGGTTTTTCTTGCGAAATTTTATTTTTTTTTCTCTTCTAAATCGTGCAGCTTGCGCTCGCAGAATAAAAGTCGGACGTGTACGTACGCGCGAGAATTATTTATGAGATATGATCGATAAAAAAAATGTAATGTGTGTAAAGTATTTATGTGTGTGTGTTTCGAATCGTCGATTGTATCGTTTCGGGTTGCCGATTCAATGTCAGATCGAATCTCGTTCTCCAGGCTTTGTACCCGTCGTTCGCATTTCCGATATATTTTCGAGAACGTCGACACGATCGACCTTGCGACGCTACACACTCGAATCGAGAGATCACATGATACCTACGGGAATATAGATACAGAAAAAATGATCGATTTAAGTCGGATCGCGCGTCGATCGAACACAGTGAATATTATTATATTTGTAACGCTGTTTGTTTCTCCAATAGAGAAAATCTATTCAACGATGTAAATATATTCAACAAGCTTGGAAAACTTTGAAATTTTCTTCGAAAGAAATCGGTGTATCCATGTCGAGGTTAATCGAGATTTGATTTGCGATTAAAATTTGTTCTTCGATATTTCCGAAACAATTGGTCATTAAAAATAATAATTCTACAATATATATTTCGTGTCCTTGACGTGTCACACGTTTTGATATTGTTGTAGTCCGAGTTTCCACACGTTGTGGTCTCCGATATATCTCGGTTATAAAAAAATGACAAGAGTGGAAATTTATCGGTGTGGAAAAAGTCTCATCGAAATCTCGCACGACAAAACTCGCCTCTAAACTCGTCTTGTTTATCGTTCTATCGTTATCGTTAGATATGCATAATCTCGAAACATCAATATTGTTTTTCTGATACACACGCGTCAATATATTTCCTCGACACAAGTTGCGTAACGCGATAAAGTTTTTTTTTTTTTTTTCGAGAAACTTCCTTGTTGGCTGAAGAATTTTTGACGATTAGATCCGAACTGGGTTCCGGATATTTTTAATCGGTGACGTGTTCTCAATGTGTGTTGAAAAAAATGGAGAAAACGTGTAAAATTAATTGAACAATTTTTTATATTCGCGCACTCGACGTGTTGTAATTTGCATTCGAAGTTCCAATGCGGGCAAACAAAATAGAACGTAAACAGGCTCGTATGTACAAAATCGACTTGAGTTAATCACGCCGGATCAACAAAGAACCGCCGTCTAACCAGCCGAACATATTAAGCGGTAATTGCTGCCGCTCGCGCGCAGTGTGTTCTCTCTGTTTCGCGTCGATAGATAGATCGAAAGGCCTTCGTCGCACAGACACACACACACGTACACACTCGGGCGGTCTCTCGCGCGTTCTCGTCACGACGTAAATAAAAGGCTGTCGCGCGCGAATCTCGAAGCCGGAGAGACTCTCACCTCGGTGAGAGAGAGAACTAGGCACCAACACTCTCTTTTGGTTTCTCCTCCGAGTTGAGTTTCTCTGTGTGACGCGCGAAGTCTCTTCTCTCTCAAGTTTTCATGAGAGAGGCTCCCGTTACGATTTCATTTCTTGGCGCGCGTGACGTTTATATTTTTACACGATCTGTCAAATCTAGTTTGACCTACGAAGAGCGTCGAGACGCGTAAATTGGTCGATGTGACGTTAACATCTCGATTCGTAGTAACGTCGCAAAAAGAAAAAAGAAAGAGAGAGAGAGAGAAAGAAAGAATTTTAATGAGCAGCTCGAGGTTGTTTTGAACGTCTTTGTTGTGTTCCGATTTTATCTCGCCGGCGAGCAGATGGACCGACCATGGCACGTGGAAAGAGGGCGAGAATTCGCCGCGTTATTCTCTGTACGTGCGGAATCGTTCCGCTGGTACTCGCTGGTACCGGCGCGAGCGAACGTGTGTGTGTGTGTGTGTTGATGCGTGTTGAATTAACAAATGCATTCTCGCTCTGTTCCGTCCCGACCCGACCGCACCGCTCCGTTGCATCGTACGACATGACAGAAGCAGAAAGACATATTTATTGCGCGTTCTATCGCGACGCGTTTTCTTCTCCCTCTCGAGCGCCTCCGTGCGTGTGTGTGTACGTACGTGTGGATACGCATAAAAATATCGGACTCGAAAAAACAAGAGAGACGTGCTGCATAAAGACATTAAACGGTACCTTTGACTTTGGAGTAAAGTAAATATTATACCCGTTCGCTAATGAATCGCACTCGGCGACTGTATAATTTTACTCACGAACGCGAGATAACTGACAACGTGGGACACAACAGCTGCATTTCTGTGATACAGTCAGTTACTGTGTTGTTTCTCTTTTATTTAATCGATACACACACGCGGAAATGAATTTTCTCCGAAAGATTAGATTTTTCTAAGAAAGAGTTCAAAGATTCTCTTTCAATTCTCTTCAAGTGTACTCGTTGCACAATATTTTTTTTTTTTTTTTGTAGAATAAATAGCAAATATATTTTCTTGTTTTTATATATCGTGCAATAAAGAGATCATTGCTCTTTGTATTTTTAGCTGTAGTCGCGTTCGCGCTCTCATCTAAATCCGTATTTCGGATCTTTTATTTGCCGCGCGAATTTCACGTGTCCAACGAATGACAGCGGCTGGTTTTTACGTGTTTATACAGTGGTTAGGTTTTGCGTGCTTATATACGTGTAGAAACCTTCTTCTTCTGTGACCTCAAGACGATGATGGCTCGACATGGGATTGTTTGTCTCGCGATCTACCGTAAGGGGAAGCTCGATATTGAGAAACTGCGGCGTTATTTCTCGTAACGGAATGATACGTCAAAATTGTACCAGCTTTTTGTCTCGGACAAGCATAACATAGCTCATTCGCTACTTGTGCAAAGAATAATTGTACACGAGAGAGTTATCTCTCGAACACGGTTTGTGAAGAAAATTACATAAGAGTCTCGAGTAATAACGACACGAGTAAAAACCGAGATGGCAGAGAGAGGTTCCAATTTACCGTAATATATGTTGAAAAACCATGACGCATCGGCGATGATGCGAGAACACGAAATAACGTGCGAAGTCAAACAGATAATGACGTCGTTAAATCAAAGTTGGAAAAATTGAATGAAAAATACAAACTTGCTATTTACTACGCATGCCATTTAATTAATATTTAAGTATCGGTGCGTGTGTGCGTGTGTGGCGTGTGTATTGCAAAAGAAACGATTACGATCGTTCTGTAAACATCGTTTTTATCCGTTGTTTATCCTTCGCTTGTCCGCTTGTACGGTATATAGGAGAATAATACAAGGATATGTGCGGTTGCCTTTTTCATACACACACGCACGCGCGCACGTACACACTGAGATATTGCGAAACCGCCATTTTTCATGCGTGTACGACGATGTCGACTACGCGGTGTTATTTTATTTTGTGATTGATCGACAAATATCGGCAAGTAATCGAAAAAGATGTCAGAGATTGTGTTGTTCTTTGTCTCAAAAAAAGAAGAACAAACAAAATTAACACCAGGCAACCAGACCCGTCGAAATAAATGCGAATTTTGGATTTCTTGTCTTAAACAGAAATGTTCTGAGTTTAACAAGGAAAAAAAGTGAGATGATGAAAATCTTTATAGCTGAAAGTCTTTTTCCTAATTACTTATTTAAATATTAAAGAAATTTAAAATTATAATAACAAGTAAACTGTTTTTTTAAATATTCGTCAAACTGACAGATGACAAAATTAGACGTACATTTAGACTCTGGTTAGATTTTAATTTTACTACAAATTATAAATTAAACGAAATTTGGCATTTCAAAAGTTATTTTCTACGTATCGCGTTTTTTTTTTTCAGAATATTATTTAAAAAAAAATTATATTTAACTATAAATAACTACACACGCAAAATCAATCGGAAACTCGATATCTTCGCAAGAAGTCCAACCGCCGTCTTCCTCGACGTTGCGGTCGGCGCGACGTCCAATCCCGAACACGCTGCTGTAAGTACACGCACGCGAGAACGCGCGGATTCTCGAGATTTGAGAACACACAATAACATACCTGCTTCGTGTATTGTTGTATCATCTCGCGCAGACGTTCCCGTACGCGTCACAAAACGTAACCATGTGTCAACGCGCGCGCATATTGTCGTTGTCGTCGTCGCGTAATTATGCGTGCGTACTATCGTACGATTTCCGGCGAGCGACTATGCCAAGCCGGCTCACTTGTCATTTCCCGTCTTATTATCATCATGCGAAACGCGATTACGCGCGAATCTACAAAAAAAAAAAAAAAAAAACTAAATAGATGTAACTCGAAGAACTTTGACTCGTTCCGTAAATAACAATTGCAGTAACGTCGTGTCGCGAACGACGGCGATTGCTGACCTATGTGCGGCAATACAACGATAACCCCTGTGTAATCTCCGGTGAAATCGACACACAGCGTATATATATTACGTATTATAAATACATATGTGTGTGAGAACGTTAAGTTCTTGTGTTTGCCCGTGAATCGTGTATATTCCTAGATAGATATTGCGATGAGAAATTACGTCAGCTTAGTAACGTAAGTTGTACTTTTCCGTAAATATATATCAGGGCGGAGAGAAGGAGGAATATTTATCTCTCGAAACGCGCGCGCGTCGGTTTCGCAACTCCGCGCGAGATATCTTCTTTGATACGCGCGCATAATCTCGTAAAATATCCTTGCGTTTTTTTTCACAACTCCGCGATGTTTACAATTTATGACGTTATATTATTTGTGACGACGAGCGAAAGATCGATTTTCGCAATCGACGCTTCTCGCTCTGCTTCTATTTCTATTTCTTTCTTTTTTGTTTCCCCGACTTCGCGATGTGTGTGTTTTGCTCTCCGCGAGAATGCCTTCTCTTTTTTTTTCTTCTTCTTTTCGGATGATAACTCCGCGCGCGTAACTTTCCACGACAAATTTCTCCTCGGCTCGATTTCGAAACCCGTTCGATCGGGTGGACTTTCGACTTTCGATGGTACCTGTGCGCGCGCGGTCAAAACACGCCAGTTTCGCGGGTGCGAAAATTCCGGGTGGAAAGTGTTTTCGTGACGCTTCGTCGTCGGCGGTTTTTTTTCGCGACTGTGTCTAACATTGATCGGTGCGCGCGTTATTTTGGACTTTGGGACAAGATGAGTCATATTGTTATGTGTACAAAATGATTAGAATAACATGCGGCTGAGTCATATCGAGTGAATAGACGAGGAAAATGACGGATGGAACTTGTAATTCATATAAGTAGCTCGCTCGCAACGGCGGTATGTTGAACGAGTGATAAGTGAAAGATAAGTAAAGCCGGGAAGATTTTCTATATCACGTACAAAATACACGGGTTTTACGGATTTTAGTCTGTTATTACTAAATACCACGAATCTCGTCGGTCATTTTATCTTTTGAAATGGATTTCAAGTTATTAAAGTTTTCTAAAATGTACTCATTAATTTGCTTAAAGAGATTAAGAGAAACTCAGGATACACGCGAAAAACACGTACGTGTTATTGAAAAAAGTTATAAATATTTCTACTTTCTTTGCAAAAAAAACTGATCGCGAAGACCGGAAAACAACGAAACTTTCGCAAAATTTTTTCGAAAAGCAGAAATCTCGGCACCGAGCGTGCAATCGTGCCGGGGCGCAACACATCGGCAGCAACAAAAAGCCGCACGGCGAACGGAGCCACGAAGAAGGGGCGTAGGAACCTGTTGCTTCGGTTCAGGTCTGCCGAAGGAGTGACCGAGAGAATGAAAGGGTAGGAGAAGGAAGAAACACAACAGGGGAGAGACCCCTCTTTGTGCGCTCTGTCCCACCTCCCCCGTTCGCCTCTTGTATCGCGCTCGATTCTCGCGGCGCAGCCATTGGCGTAGCACGTTTCCTAGAGGTATTTTTTTTTGTGCTTCACCCGATTCTTCTCCGGACAGAAGATTTTCCCATATTTTTGAAAAGACGTGCCGCACGCCACCACAAAAGGATAATGCCGAGAGGACCCGTTCGTTCTCTCTCTTTCCTCTCCTGTTTGTGCAACTCGTTGCATCGGTTTCTGGAACTTCTTTTTCGCGAAGCTTTGTGAGACAGGTTTCGACCGGTTTTTGCCAGGATTTTTGTGCGATCCCGATTATTTAGGCGGTTGACGAAACAACGTGTGCCTGCGTTGTCCTCGACAAACGCGCTTCTCACGACGCGAAAGTGCGAGCGAAAATATTCAATGAACAGATGCGCGCAAAAGTATACAACAGTCGTGATTTTATCGCTTACGATCAACGTATGGAAAAGACGATTTTTTTTTACTCGCGCATTTATAGATTTTTCATTTATATTTAAAATATTTCTTTTTCTCTAAATATACTCTTAAATAAATTTTTAGAGATTACTTACATTATTGTAGATATTATTTAAGCATGTATGTATATATTTTTGTCGCACATGTTCTTTGAAGAACACATTTGTTTCTTCGAGTTCGATCTCGCGTTATTTTTCTTCGTAAATTTGTGACGTTCGGGTGCTCCTCGAGTCGAAAGCTGGTCAGCCCTTTCCTCGCATTTATGAAGGGACCGTAACGAACACAAAGGACACACATGGAATGGGACACGAGTCCGTTTCCGCGCACCTTGCGCTCTCCTTGCTGCGCGTCGATCTCTCCTGAATGCCGAGAACTTAATCTTTCACGATCCCGAGATAATCTTTCGAAATTACACACATCAAATGTCCTGTGTTTACGTCCGCTGCTGTATGTTGCGCAATGCTCAAATCAATTTCGCGTTCGCATTCAACAACACATTATATAATCGGAAGCATCCGCGAACCGCAGACACTACCAAGTCTTGTGAATCAATTTGAATCAATTAAATAGACGAAATTAAAATACAAAATTATCCTCGCGCAACTTACAAGTTCTTATCCTTCTATTTCTATGATGTGCCGCTAAATAAAGCATAAAAAACAGCGTGTCAATTGAAGTTTCATACAAATTCATTCTATATTTTCATAAGACTATTAGTACGCGTGATAGCATTATACTTTGTCTGATAAAATATTCCAATATTCGGCAATTTAAACAGTTCTTATTTATGGAGCCGAAAAAGTCGAATTCTGCTTGCGCGAGAGAAAGCGGTCGTCGTCGTCGTCACGCTCTGGAAAAAATCTGGGACCGGTTTTCCGAGCGGTTTTGTCTCCGTATGCACGGCGAAGGTGTGTGCCGATTACATTTGCGCGTGCGGTCGATGTCGTAAAAGTGCAAACGAAAGTAGAATCAAAGGAAACGTCCGTTTTTAACGAACCGTGGCTAATCACCGCGTTGTCGCTCGCGTTTAACGAGTGAAAGATGGCTTTTTATTTTGTTTTCAATATTTTCTTATATTTAAAAAAAATTACGTTCTCTCTGCACACGTTGAACTCCGAAGCGCGTGTATTTATTGCGATTTATCACGCGTTACGTGAGATTTGTTGTTGCTATAATCTTAAACGCCGCCGTGTTGAATTTGCTCATGCGATTAGCCGTGCAAAAACAAAATACGCGCGATTCAATTAATTTTCGCTCCGACGTGAGGATTTCCATTTCAAGAAAATTTCCTTAACTCGCGTCGTACTTTCGTCTTGATTAAAATTGCTAATTGCTAACTCGCGCAAATGTTCGTTTCGCGTGTGTGCGCTGTTATTTTATTTTTCTGAAAGCCTCTTATCGGCGTGACTTTACCTTCTGACCAACAATCGAGATATCGCGATAAATCACGCGAGGCCGTTCGCGCGAATAACTGCCGACCTCCGCGATATTGGACTTGCGTCGCAATTCACCTGAATCGTTCCCTCGTTGTGCCCTCTCCGCGCGAAAAAAACCGCTGAGCAATTTCGGTCATTTGACGACCGGGGCGCTCGTATTTCCTGTCGCAACGTGTTTCCTGCTGTCTCCGATTTCGGCTGAAACCGAGACACTTCGTTTTTTCCGTTTTTTTCCCCCAAAAAAGCCGATTTGACATTTACGCGCAAAAAAAAAACATTATTCCGTAACGCGCGAAAATTGAGATACCTCGGTGGTCAGCAGCGCATATGTCGCGCCGACATGATGTTGACGATTGTTGTTTTTTTGACGCGCAAAACAAGAGAGAGAAAGAGATAAGACAAAAAAACGTGTTGATCGAGATCGTATTGTGAAAGGAGTGTCGCTTGTTCTCGCGCGTTCGTGTGACGACATTCAACCGTGGCGGTAAAATGTCGAAAATTAGACGGAGAGATCGCAACTTGTCGACGAGAAGTCGATAATATATACTCGAGCGGGATTGCACGCGAGTGCGCAAATACGCGCTGTTTTTAACTTCGCTAAACCTGCGTATCGTTAAATTACTAAAGAGTTTCGTTGATTAAACTCGTATTTTTTTGGGGGGGGAAAGAAATACTGAGTAATTAGTTGTTGTCACCAAAATTAATTACCACTCGAAAATGTATGTCATTAATTAATAAATTAATTCAAATAAATCTATTAACTTTTGGATGTGTAATAAAATAGACACTAATTTTAAATCAAGTAAGTTTTGAATGTTTCTTTATCTCGAGCAACACAATTAATTGACAATTGAATATTATATGCGTTTGCGTCGCTCCAAAGATTTCGAAAGAGTTGGAGCAGGAAACACGCAACATTACGGACAAAACTGTCATTAATTGGCGTGTGTAATTCGATCTTATCTCGAATGTGCATCGTCAGTGCGACTTGATTTACGCATGAATAAAAAGATGCATTTCCTTTCGCGGGAGCACAAGGCGAAGATTAAATCCCTTATTATTGCGTTCAAAGCGCCATTAATCCCCGACGATAAAGAAACAACAAAATAATACACACGCGTATTTTAACGCGAACCGGAAACGCATCGATGTATCGCTCACGGCGAAATAATTGTCTAACGTTCTCGCCCGTTTGCTCCCGAGAGAGAGATGATCGTCGAAGCTCGCTGTGCACTTTTGATTGCGATCAACGTGCTTTTCCTCCACGGTTCGTTTCGATGCCGGAAACGCAGTATTACCATTAATTCGTTCCGTAAAATACAAACCGCGATACGCAACCGCGATCATTTCGTTGTTCGCGGAAAAGACCTTCGGAAATAATTGAAGCCGCCTTACTCGCGGGTGCACGTGTCCGTCCGAGATTTCTTTATCTGCTGGCAAACGAGTTTTGTTTTTTCTTTTTTTTTTTACAACGCGTTAAGATTTTTTCGAGGACGCTCTTGATGTGTTTACGCACATGAAACTTGTTTTAAAAGCGTTTTAATTATAAATTTATTCATTTGAATTCTTTTTTGTTTTTCTTTTTTTTTTTTTAATTATTCATTATGAAACTTGCAATTTTATTCTCATCGTGCAAGGAACATCGTTCGCGCTTCTGGTTACGTTTCTTTCTCAGTAAAGTAACTTGATAAAAATCCCGTCGATCGTCTTACCGCGCTCGTCGCATAAATGACAGGGACGTCCTCGCGTCGCCGAGAATGAAAAAACCGCGGACTGTGTGTTTCGAAAGTCTCTCTTTCTCTCCCACGTTCGTTCGTCCCCTCCGGCTTTCTTGCGAAAAAAAGAAGCGAAGCAGGACGGGAGCGCGACGAGGGGGAAAAGAAAGAGCAAAAAAGGAGCAGCGGGAGACGCGAGAGACAAAGAAACTCAGGCGGGGGAAGAGCGTGAAAACAGCGCGCAACCTTCTTCGCGAACATACGCGCGCGCACGCACGCACGCACGCACGCAAATACAAAGTTGTGGTGTACAAAGTGCACATCCGTGAGCGTTGTGTGTTGCGTATGCGCTCTGTATAAAATGCACGTGTGCGCGCCGCGTCGCGCTTTACGCACAGGAAAGTCTTCGCGGTCACGCGGCCGACCGACGACGCCTGAATCACGCGTCTTATTTTACGAGCCGGCCTCGCGTATTTTAGTATATTCGTATATCATCCCTTCGCGTACAAAACAACGCTGCTCCTGACCGCAGCTTTTGTTCGTTGACCGTCCGAAGTTGCAAGCACGTGTATGTGTGTGTGTGTGTGTGTGCAACGCGCGCGTTGATATCGAGGAATTTAATCTCCGAGTCAGAAGCCACGTACCTGTTTTTGTTTTTTCTTTGATATTCAAACTGACATTTAGAAAGTCCAGAATCGCATAGAGAGAAAAAAAAGTAAAACGTTTTCAAGATGCGCGAACACAATGATTCTCAGAGGATCTCTTGAGAAATAAAGGGGAGAAACGCGCGCCCCTCCGTGTTCTTCTCGTTAACCGGAGAGCCGGAGTAAATGAATAGAGCGCATTTATATAATGGTTTTTACGTGAAGTTTCCTGACCCGATTAAAGAACAATCGCGATTTTTCGCCCGCCGCCGCGGTCGTTAAAGATCGAGTTATAAAACGTGAGTCATACCCACTTTGCATCGCCGCGCGAGTGTGTGTGCGCGCGCGCGCGCGCACTCGAATGGACGTTTATGAATGCGGAGCTAAAGTCGCGTCATCTGCTTTCATTGCTTGTTCGCTCATCAAAAGTGATTGCGATAACGACGCCGAGGCGTCGTCGTTGTATTATTCGATTGCCCTGGCTACATATCAGCTTCTCCTTTGCGGAGAGTTCACGCGGGGTATAAATTTAGCGCGCGCGCGGCATCGCTCCGCACGTCAATCATCCCGGAGGTGATGCGACAACAGAGATTTCTGCGTATTGTTGTTTGGCCGCGCTTGTTTTCGTCGCGCGAACCTGCACACGTACTCATCCGAGGGTGGGAGCTTCTACGAGGAAAGAGGAAAAACCGAAAGCTATTTTCTTCTCACGTCGTCGACGCGTATTATGCGTCGCACGATCGCGATGCGCATCGAGCGCGCGTTTCGAATTATACTCTCCGCAAACTCGGTAGAATGCAGTCGCTTAATTTCCCTATTAATTTGCATGTGATACGATCTCCCGGAGACTAATTGAATTCACGGTACGCGAGAGGCAAGAGAGACAAACCCGCGCGAGACTTATGTTTTATGTATACACCGGTCGGTCTCCCCCTACGTCGCGCTTCGTCCACTTTGTCAAGACACGTTGCCAGAAAACAATTACCGTTGTATTGTTTACGCAATGATGAATTAACTTACGATGAATGAACGCACAACATTGAGACCAGTAAATCGAGAGTTTTTTTTCTTCTTTTTTTTTGTTATCTGCGCGCGCTCGCGTTCGAGAAATGCGCTGGGGAATTTACTTGGTAACGATGAGAAATCATATTGCACTTTTTTTTTTTTCGACATTCTGCGCGAATGCGATGAAACAGCAGAACGGCACGAGGACATTAGTTCATCCTGCACTGACGTGTTCAACACGGGAAAGATGCGGCGAGAAACGCGGAGGACGGAGGAAGACGACTTCGTCGACTTTTTCCGCTGACTTGTTGCGATGACGAGAAATGAGGAACGACGTATTGCGCGTAAGGGCGTGACCCTTCGCAAGTTCAGCGGTTTAAATTATAGCGTTTCTCTGCGCGCGTTGCACGCGCATCGTTTTATAATGCACCTTGAAAGTCGTTAGCGGCGGCGATGATGTCGCGTCTTTGAATGTTTCTCGCGAGCAATTAGACGTTATCCGCGCCGCGCGAGCCAGGAAAAAGTGTCGCCGCGGTTCCGCTCGATTCGCTCGACCGTGACTAGTCCCGGATGATTGCGCGCCGTCGCGCCGCATTGTTCGAGAAGACGCGCGCGCGCGGTAATTCTCGCGAAACACGCGATGATAAATTTGTTAACGTAGATTTATGACCATCTCTTGAACTCAGACGAGACGTCGAAATATGCAAATTCCCGCTGTCGCGACTGTCAGAAATTACGGCCGCTCTTCGGCTGGATGTTTTATAGAACACGTTTCATTTAACATACATTAAAACTTTATACTAATATAATATATATGTATATATATATTTTATATTGATTTCTTTTGTTTGCTTAAATTGCACGATTAAGGCGACAAAATTAATCTTTTCGAAAAATCAAAGCAAGTAATATTGATTTTGTTTATATAAATAAATAAAGTTTGTGAAAAAAAACAGAATCTCGAATTTGCGATATTTGTTATGGCCGCGTGCAAAAATAGAACACACATTCCATCGCGCATTTTAAAGAGCATTGTTACCGCGCAGTTTAATAAAGCTGCGCGCCTGCAGCGTATTGTTTCCACGTGAATTACGATCTTTTGGCGATTGTAACTCGCCGCATATATATATACATACGCACACACATATAACTACGATATGTGTTTCACGAACGCTGCACCTTTAATGATCGAGTTCCTACACACGGAAATCACCCTCGCACACATGTGAATCCACGCGCGGGTAGTCGTGACCGACTGAACCGTGACTGACCCACGACGCATGATGACAGTGTCAACAACCGGCAGCCTTACCACGCACACAAAATAATTTCTTCGGTTTTTTTTTTCGTAACTCTCTGTGATTCGTAATAACAATTATTTGCTCTGAAAAGAGCTTGTAAAAGTAAAAAGTAGAATGTGTGTGAAGAAAAAGTATTTACGATTTGTAACAAGTATTTGAAAAGAACTGTAACAAAAAAATATATGCATAGCGCGAAATTACACTCATAAAAATTTTGCTATTTTATTTTATTTTCTCATACCAAAACTACTGTAAAAAAAAAAAATTCGAACTCTCAAGAGAGCGTAATTCTTTCTGCACATTTTGAAGCGAGTCGTTAATCACACGCATTCTTTGCGCATTAGCTGCTTGTTCCGCTGCAATGTAACGCGTCAAAGTTAGATTACCGCGGATAAAGTGGAAGATGTCGAGCGAAGAGAAGAGGGAAAGAGAGAGAGAGAACGCTAAATCACCGATAAAATCTTCCAGACACGCGATATCCCGCGCTGTAACTTTATCACACCGCGATATTGCGAGTGTGTTAGCTGCAACGGGGATTTCTATTTCAGTACCTTCGTTTTGAAGCGCCGGATTGTTTCTCGCGCGCAGGCAAAACGTCCGCTTCGGAGAAAGACGCGCGCTCGTTTTCCGACCGTTTTTTTTTCCTCTCCTCTCCGCGCTTTTGTTACGCAACAGCGATCGCGCGCACTACGTATACACACATGCGTACGAACGGGCGGTGCAACGGACCGCGGTCTGAGACTGCTCGATTTCTTTAAACAACGTGAGCGTGGGCGGTTCCGCTGACAGTCGCTCTCGCGCGCGACTAGTTCGAAACTCGCTCTCGCTCGTTTTTTTTTTGTTTTTTTGTTTTTACACGAAGGAAACGACGAGCCGACGAGCCGAGTGAACCGTGACTGAAATGTGAAAACAACCGCGTGGAAAACAGCGGCTGGGGTTCGACCAACAACAACAACACAGTCAATATAAAAACGCTTCCTGCGTGAAACGCCGTCACGTGGAAAGTTTCGCGGAAAGCCGCGGTTGGAATCGGCGTTTCGCTAACGAGCGCGCGTTTCCACCTCGAAGACGAAAGTTCAAAGATTCACACGCGAGCTGATGTTCCTGTCGCTTACGTAAATCGTTCGGCAAACAAGCAACGTTTTATTCGGAGAAATTATTGTATTATTCGTCGAACGAGATCGAACGAGAGTCTCTCTGTTCGAAAAAAAAAAGTGGAACAATTTGCACTCGCTCTCGAAAAACAATCCCGAATCGCGCGCGCGCGAGACACTTTCACCGTTTTATTATCTCGCATCGCCGCGCATGTATGCGCGCGGCGGGATAATTGCGGATCGTAATCCTCATTGTTGCCGCGCTTTTTTTTTTTTTCATACGGAACGCGGCGGCGCAATCGGGGTTACGTTCGACGCCGTAACGTGCTATTACAATCTGATTACCCAGGCATAAATTACGATTCAATCCGCGCACCGCACAGTTTCCTAATCGTTTTCCCGGCGTCTCACTCTCCGCCTCCGATCCCTCCGCGCGGGATCTTTTTTTCCCCCACACAGGGAGGGAGAGAAAGAAATTAAAGTTCATAAAACCGACCACGTGTACTTTCACTTTTCGCTATTGTGCATACGACACGCTCGCGCGCGGAATAATTACGCAAAGTGCGCGCTCGCGCGCACTGAGAGTTGCATTGTGTTGGCTCTGCGCCTCTTTCCTCTGTATGTGTGCGGTTTTCGCGCGCGCTACCGAGGCTGATTCATATGTTGCTCTTGCTCACTCGCCGTGCACACCCCCTCGAGATCGGTCTCCTTCTTCGGCGCAAGGTTCGCGGAGGAAGTAGAGTGGAAAGCCGCCGTCGCTCTGAGTGCTGAGATCCCTGTGTATTTTGCGAAACTCGTAAACTCGCAGAACGTGTCCGGCCGCGAAAAAATAGACGGGATCGTTTTTTCTTCGAGCTACTTGTGGTACGCGAAATTTTGATTAAAATATCGTTTCCTCTCGCTATTGCGGATTTGCACAAATAAGGTACCAATGGACACGCGTCGACGGCCGGACATTTACTAAAGAAATAATTACTAGAAATATATAAATAATAAATATGTGAAACGATTTTCAATGTGTTTTAAGTCTTTCGAAATATGGAACTCATAGCAGATAGTTTAAGATCAATACGAGCCAATGTGCTGAACGTACGTGCAAATATATTTTTAAACGTGTAAATTAATACACTTGGAAGTTAGAATTGATTTTAATTCGAGAATTTGTCTGAAATGCTTAATTTGCATTCAGTATATAGATTGTCTTTTTTGCCTCCTTATGAAATTTAAAAGATTTATCGCGAAAAAGACATCTTAGGAATTGAATTCGGACTTTCCGCATTCCGCGCAGTCGGCTTTTAAGCTTTTTTTTTTTTTTTTTTTATTAAATATATTCCTGGTTTTTACATAAACACTCGGTTGTAATTATTCCTTTGATAAATTGTACGACCAGTGTTATTTGTTCTGCTTTCGTTGAGACATTTATCTTAATACGTCTTTGACGTTTTGATGTATTTACGAATTATTAAAATTCTTTTTCGGCGATATTTTTATCCGAGATTATTAGCCGAACAATAAAGGATGTCACTTCGCTGTGACTCACCGGCCGTGTTCTCGGATGTTTTACGACACGTTATAAATAATCTGACACTGAAATCATCAGCTATTTTTCCCCGTACGTCGCCGGACCGCATATATCGCGGGATTTCTCGTTGAATCTCTCGTCCGTCGTCGCGGTCTTCCGCGGATTTCTCGGACTCGTTAAACGCGGCTTGTTTTCGCTTCGTACGAGCGAGCGAAACGCGCAAGAAACACGGTACAACACGGGAGAGTTTCAAGGGGGGCGACACGCTCTTCTGGGCTGGAAAGCGAAATGCCTCGTCTGTTTCTCCGATGTGTTTCTTTTGTTCGCTCGCGTCGCCGAGGGACAAAGAAGAAGAAGACGCGCGGAGCAGAACGAGACATTGAAGAAAGAAGTGGGGATTTTTTTTTATTTATTCTCAGACACTTACGGTATATGAATAATGAATGAACAATTTTATTTTACACACACACGCTCGGCTGAAAACCTTGCGACTAAATCGAGAAAAATTACGCGGGAACACAATCACTGGCGCGATAATCATCTCACGAATCGGCTTCTCGTCCTGCGTTTTCGGTTTCGAGATTACGAAATTGCGAGGAGGCTTGAAATGAAGGCTAAACAGCTGGTCTCTCGAGAACACGGAGGAGGGAGATCCGACGTGCGGTGGACAGTCGAGAATTCTAAGCCGGACGAACGGATAATTAGGATAATTAGGAGTCTCGGCGATGCGCTGCGCTTACGTAAGAATCAGTGCGCGAAGCGCCGCCGTTCCATTCAAGTCGGTCGGACCGAGCGGCGCCATGCTCGTTCTCCTTCGGAGTCTCTTTTCTCTCCCCTCGCGATCCCCTCGCTCTCATTCTTTCTATCTCTCTCTATCTCGTTACTTTCACCTTTGACCTTCAGGATCCACGTTCTTAACCCCGTCGTACGGAGAGAGTACGTGCGCGGTTATCTTCTGACGCGAAATATACGCGCGCGCGAGGTGAGTGAACGCGGTCACGTTTTCCTTCGCAGGTGTAATTAAAGTGCAATAATCTTAATTGAAAGAGCGCACAAATGGCGCCCTGCAATCCCGCGCCGAAACCTATTAATTCGCCCGACAATTTAGATTGTCGATATGGGTAAGGAGCACAAGTGTGGACACGCGAAAGAAGACAGGCCATAACTGTTAACTGATGATGATTGATGCTATCCGTAAAAATTGAAACGCATTATCCTTAATGTAAAATCGTTGTACTCAAATGTGTTTTTTGTAGCAATGAATTTTTTATCAGTGGTGGTTTTTTTTTTTTTTATTCTCTCTTTCTCGCGCCTCTTGAAAAATTTACACGTCGATACTCGAAGTGGCTACTTCAACAACAAAAAAAAACAATAATTGGCGTTACTTTTAACACCTTCGCGAGCGCGCACTTTCACCGTCCGCCGACCTTGAAAACATCGACAACGTTTCTTGCTCTAACCCTTCGGGCATCGCGCGCCATTAGAGTGAAAGCGTGACCTCGTGTAAACGAGCCCTCTCCCAGCTATTTACATTTTTCCAAGATTATACGAAAGCACGAATATACATATCTCGAAGCGTCTCTCTTGAAAAACGTGTCCTCGTATCAGACTCGATTTATTCGAAATGTTTTAACGAGCGAGTTTCTCGCCTCTCCGCGCGTGTTGATCGTGTTTACCTCTTTGACCTATCCGAATCTCGCACTTCTCCCTGTGTGTAATGATCTCTCGAAACGGCACGTGTCGTTCTCGTGTGCGAAGAAATTGCTTGTACGCACACATTATCTGTCATCGGTGCGTCTCCGGCGATTTCGACACGACACTTCCACGGTTTGTCAATCCGTATTTACACACGCGACGTGACGAAGTAATGAGAAATTATTTCGTAATAATAAGTAATTTATTTCAATAAATAGCGTTTTATGCGGCGCTGATCATTTTCCAGCCATTGCCACTTAACAAGTAATTGTTTCCTTATTTTTTCTCTCTGTTAATTAGAGAAGATTTCAAGAAAAAGGCGCGTTTTACTGGAAATATTACTGCAAATAATTTTCTTTCTTTCTTTCTCTCTCTTTTTTTTTCTTCTACGCGTCACATCACACCTTCTCGCTTTCCACAATGCGCGCACGATGTGCATAAACGCTCATGAATCACGCATTCAGCTCGTAATCGGCCGTATCACGCCACTTTCGCGAAATGAACTCACCGACTTCCCACACTAACTGGATCGATATCTGCAAACAAACTCTTAAATAATCGCCATTGTCTACAACATTCGATACGTGGAACGCGGCGCGCGGCATGAATATCAAACCACCCGCGCGCGCAATGAGTAAGAGAGGACAAATAAAGTGGAACTCCGTCGGCGCGTCTACATAAATCGAACGCGCGACACGCATCGTCAACGACGATTTCTGTCGCGAAAAAACGAAGATGAGTGTTAAATTAATTACCGATCGTACTCACGCAAGAGAAATATTAAAAATCAAATGTCTCTTTTAGAGGAGAAGGGAGGAGGGGGTATGTCGATTGTGTGTGTGTGTGCGCTAACGTCTAAAAATAGAAATTCTATTTCCACACCGCTCACGTTTCGCCGGAATGAATTAGATGAATGAACTCCTCTCTCTCTCTCTCTCTCTCTCTTCTCTCCCCGGCCACGTGTATTACGACGAACGGAGATTAAATTCGCGGAATTGCGCGTTCGTTTCCCGAGCGAGCAGCCGCGAGCGCGTTTTAACCCCGTGCTTTTTCGCGTGGTAGGTAGGTATAGTAGTCTGGCTCTCCGTAATACACGGTGATTCATCGGCACACGACGTGTAAAGGTCGTAAAAGAAACGATAGAGAGAGAGAGACTGGCGCTCTCGCGCGACCGTACGCGTCGCCGACTTCGCGGGATCCGTAACCTTTAGAAGGAAAAACCGGTTTATTTTTTTTTCTTTTTCGCCGATACATAGAGACGACGGTTCTCTTCCTCTCTTTCGTCACAGTGTACGCGTAACGTATACCGTCGAAAAAATACGTGTGTACAAAATTCGAGTGATAGAGATTTATTTTTTTTTGTTTTTTTGTTTTTTTTTGGTGTTAAAGTTTCCTCTCAGAAGAGGAGGGAGAGGGTCACTGACACGAGAGCGATTTGTTACGCAAGCGCGTTCTTTCTCAAAAAAACACTTGTCACAATATTTTATCCTGTTGCGGATTATTAAGAAGTAATGAGTTTCGCGGAAGCTGATTAATTACACGCTGATTAATTGGAACAAAAGGATTCTCGGAGCTGCGCGCAAGAATAATTATTTGCCGCTAACTAACATTCGAAGAATCTCACGCTTACGAATTATTGTGACCGCCAGTAATAATTGCGCCCGAAGTATAACGACTTCGCGACGAAATAACCAGTCATTTCGGTTTTAATTTCTCCTCAAACCAAATACAGAAATTCCAATTACTACGCGGCAAATTATTAACTCGTAGAAAACAAATGTAATTTGTCTTCTTTTCATTTGAAATAATAAAGCAGAAACTAACGATCTCTAATGCGAGATTCAAAACAAAGAATCGTGCAACGTATCGCCTCGTCAGTTATGACTTTTCCGCGTTTCTCTCGCGTTTTGATGCACGTGCGAGGTTTTCTCGAAGCAACGAGTGTGTCGGAAACAAATAATCGCTTTGTCTTTGCGAATCGACGCGATTAGATACGCGATACACTCGTCGGATTGTGTGTGCCAGAAGATTTATGCATGCGCGGTAAAATATCGCGCGCGGTAAAGTGCGCGCGATCGCGCGGTTATGATGTACAAAAAAAAAAAAACGCACACACATCGACACGCGGGAATCGTTAATATCGCGAACTCACACGCGCGCCATCGGAAAACAAGTCCGCTCTCTCAAGGCGCACGTGTTGCTGGAAATTTCCAGGCTCTCGCGTGCGATCTCAGAAAATCAGTCCCCTGGCTCTTCTCGCGAACATCAATAAACGTCCCCACGACCGAGTGAAAACGCAAGTTCGGGTGGCAGGAGCGACTGTCACGGTCGACGCCACATTTTTATTTGTGGTCGCGATGTTTGCCGATGTCAGCTGGAGCGGCAAAACGAGCCGGGATAATCGAAATATAATAAGAAGGAGAAACTTGTGAAACACGCAAATGTACACACACGTTGATAAAATATCGAAATCCGACGCTAATGATTATGGTCGTTAAAAAAACTGATAATTCAGAAAATGTGCGTGTGTGTATAATAAAGTATCATTAATCAATCGATCGCTTATCGATCGAGCCGATACGCGCGGAGATTAAAAACTCTCGGGCTCTTATCTCGTCGCGCGATAACATCTGGAAGGATTTACGAGTTCTTAACTGTTTATTATTACATACGATTGTAATTATCGCGCGAGGTGTGTGTGTGTGTGTGTGTGAAAAACGAGCGCAATTTTCCCAAGCGCGAGTATGTGTGTGTTAACACTTTTCACAAAACAGACGCGATGCCGAACTCGCACGTTGTTGATTTATTTGACGTGAGATTTTCGGAGCTGTCACGTTTTTTCTTGTCTCGTTTTTTGTTACTCGAGCTATTACGCACGCACTCCTAACTCGACGTGACTTATCGTGTGTTATTATTTTGCAACTTCGTTGTAATATTAGAAGAAATCATTAACATTTTGATACTCATGCTGTTGACGAGCGCGCAGCAGCACGAGTCTCGGTTTGATATTTAAATGATTTCACGTTTTTTTTTTTTTTTTTTTTCAGTCTCCAAATTCAATTTTTTTTCCCGAAGAGATACTGATTCTCTCGCACGCGAGATGAATCAGAACGACTTGACTTCGAACGCAAATTTCTCGGAGAAACGTGTATAGTTACTCGGCGATAATACAATTGCCGAAAAAAAAGCCGGTTCCGGGAATCCGAGGAATAAGCGATTCCGTGAAGAGAGATTTATATAAAAATCGCCTTATGTCGACATGTTTTTTATCTGCTCTCTCTTTTATCTTACAAAAAAAGGGAGAAAAAAAAGATTACGAAACTGTAAATTCAGTTTTTTCCCGGTTAAGTTTTTTCACGATTTGTGAAATAGCCAGCGCCGCTTTTTCGCTTATCGCTTTTTGCTTGCTTGTCGGTTTTCAGATAAAAAAAAAACTTTATCAGTCGCAGTATTAAGTATCGGTTCGTTTCATGTATTTTTATTTTCTTTTTTTCTTTTGTTTTATTTTTTATTGTTAAAGCGATCAGGTAAAATCGCGTTTACGCACAGACGCGAGATCTAGGACTGAGAGACGTCTCGCGAAATGAAAATTGTTGGAGCAATCGCGGTTGTTGAAGTGGTGTCACTCGAGATACCGCGACTATCTACTGTGTTCTATTTAGGTTTTGTTTTCTATTTTATCTGCCGCGCGACAGATAACGAGAACGCGATTATTGACTTTAAAAAAAATCGAGATCTCTCTCGCATTGCTGTTTTGTTACATTATAAACCCATTTTAGTCCGTTGAACTATGGTGTTGATTGTGTACTAATCGAGATAAGAATCCCGTTCCCCTGTAAAGCGCGATAACAAAAACCTCGATCGTGTTATCGCGATGTAGCACATTCAATACTTTTTTGTTTCTCCTTTTTTACAAACACGTTATTGAATTTCCACAGCGTTATTGAATTTTTGTTTCTCTCTCATTTAATTTGCATAATATACGCAACGTGTACAGTACGGTTTGCACAATTGTCGTCAATTGTTGATGCGCGTCATAGCTCGAACGCATCGGCTCGAAAGCGACAAGGTGAAAACCGGGACACAAAGTGCTTTGGGATTCCAGTGTCATCATAGGATCTTCCCAAAGCTGATCTGCAACAACAGCCGCTTGCGTAAGCGACTGTTGTCGCAACGTGTCTCGCCTTCCGATTTCTTAGAGAACGACGCATTGTTCGCACCGAAACAATCGCGCAGCAGCGACAATCCGACTTGTTCAACATTGCTATCTCTCATCGGCCAAACGATGACTTCGTGAAATCGTCGAGTCTTATTTGTTATCACTCGCGACGCCATTTCAAGTGTCGGATTACCACGCATGATGTGGTCTCACAGTCCACCCGATAACACACGCACTCTCTTGAGCTTATAATTAGTGAGTAAGAAATTTTTCAAAAACGTACAATCTATCAATTTTTTTGTATTTCTTTCTGATTACAGAACGCAGCCTCGAACAAGACAAAGGAGTCGTCGACGTCGTCGAGCTCCACGAGCAACGGCGCGACCGGCAACAATGTCAGCAACGGACACGCTCCCCTTAAACGCTACACCTCTTTGATGACCACTTTGATGGAGCAGCACCGAAAACTGGATCGTAGCGTCAGCGAGCCGACGTCCCGCTACAAGACGGAACTGTGCCGGCCGTACGAGGAGAACGGCTCGTGCAAGTACGGCGACAAGTGTCAGTTCGCGCACGGCTATGCCGAGCTGCGCAATCTCGCTCGCCATCCCAAGTACAAGACCGAGCTGTGCCGCACGTTTCACACGATCGGCTTCTGTCCGTATGGGCCGCGTTGCCATTTCATCCACAACTTCGAGGAGGCGCGCATACACAATCAGAAAGTGACGGCCCAGCTTACGGGCGGTTCGACCACGCAGGCCAACCTCGTCGGTTTGAATCCACTGATGAGCGCGGCTGCCGCCGCCGCGGCAGCGACCGCGGTGAACGGCGTCAGCGCCTCCGCTACCAACGCCAACAACATCAGCGTGAGCCTGCTGGAGCAGCTCGCGGCATCGTCGCAAGTAGCGGCGGCGGCCGCGGCCGCGGCCACCACGTCGAACCTTATGAGAACGAACTCGCTGAGCCTCGGCAGCACCGGCAACGTCAACGCTTACAATCAGCCGCCGTTGTTGAGAACGTCGTCGTTGAGCTTGGGAACAAATCATCATCACGTCGCGGCGGCGGCGCATCATCACGTGAATTCAGTGATCGGTGCGACGAAGCCGAAGCCACTTAATCTCAGTCCGACCTTCTCCCTCGGCAGCTCTGCCGACTCGGTCTCGCCGTCTTCTAGCCTCAGTCAGTCGCCGACGAACTCGATACCGAACTTCTTCAGCGACGATGGCTGCAGCCAGCAGACGACGAATCTGCAGACAACGCCGTTCAGTTTCGGCCAGGATTTCAGTCTGCTCGCATGCTCGAGACAGAGCCCGAGTCCGCGTAACAACGGCGTCTGCAATCACATGGCGTCCGACGAGGTGGCGCCGAGAACACCGTCACCGCTGTCGCCCAACACCGAATCCAGACTTCCGGTGTTCAACAGGATCAGCAGCACTCTGGCCGACTTCGAAAACCTCAAAATCTAGAGACCAGCAGTTGGACTTGCGCCGCGAGCTAAGAGGAAGGGAAGCGAACTCTCCCTGTCTCTCTCTCTCTCTCGGGTGAGTTTCGCGTTCCTAAGGACAAAATCTTGATGAAAATCTTCGAAGTCTTGATTCGATGCTTCCTTTTTTGAACGATGATACCTTTTCTCCGCAGTGAATACTGTTTGTGAGGAATGTCTTCTACGATTTAATTTTTTTTTTTTTTATACGCGAGGTTCGCGCGATGCGATTCTCCTTTGATTATCATCGGCCGCTTTTTTTTAGAGAAAAAAAAGTTGCGCTTCTTCTTGAGCACACGACAGGTTTTCTTCATTTTCATTCTTCGAGCCACACCCTGGTTTATTCCTTTTTTATATTATTATTACCACCATAATCATCATATATATTATCACTGTACTATTGTAATATATTATTTAGGTATTATATTATTATTTTTATTATTATTAGATATCATATAATTAATTATTAATATATCGTCTCTTCTTCTTCGTATAAATATTCGTATTTTATATTATTCGTATTATAATTCAGTAAACATGAGTTTAGCGAGTAAAGATATATATATACATATATATATCAACCCGGAAGTCTATGAGTCCGCTCGCTCAGTCTCGAAGATGGAGATCGGTGGGCGCGAGAAGGGGTAAAAAGGGGAGGAAGTCGCGAAAAGGACCGGAAGGGACGATCCGAAGTAGCCGAGCGTATAAGCTTATATATGTATTCCGAAACGTGATTTCTTTTTCCTTTAAACAAATTGTTCATTGATCTCACTCGGTGAATCTTCAATGTAACGCGTGCCCTTCCGGTCCTCGGTAATCTTTTCTTTCCCTTCTCTCTCTGTTCGCGTCTGCCGCCCTTCCTTGCTGTTGGATCTTCCCGAGCACGCCGCGACGTTATTTTCGATTCCCTCGGGGCAGGTGAAATGTTGCAATATCCAAATAACATATGATTACGTTTCTTCGAGTTTCCTCTTCGAAGGAAGTGAGAAAGAGCGGGGCGAAAGTCGTCTCGAGAGTGAAAGGAGAGGCAGGAGCGAGCAGCTCTTGTGTCGGAATGAGAGAGCAAGAAAGTGTGTGCATGTGTGAGTGAGTGAGTGAATGAATGTGAGAGAGAGAGAGAGAGAAAGAGAGAGAGAGAGAGAGAGAGAGAGAGAGAAGAAACGAGTGAGAACGATTAACGCACCGCAAACGGCACTCGATATCGCCACCGAATGCGCGAATCTGTCGCGAAATAATATTTCTGGATTTAACACGTTTCTTCAGCCAATTTGCGGCTGTTTTCAATTTCAAAAAAGAAAAATATTCGGCGCATTTTGTGACCGCGCTGATCTTTAACCTGGCGTCTTACTTTATTGCACTCAACGTTCATGTTTTTTTTTTTCGGCAGCGTTTTTATCACCGGCTTTGCATTAGCGAGAACGTTACAAAATTTTACCGAGTTGAAACGTGCCCGTATGTGTAACTGGAGATTTTAAAAACGGAACATCGCGCGTATATATAACATGTATACATTTCGCTGAGAAATAGAGAGCTTTGCTTTCGACCTTAATTTTTTCTAAGCGAACTGTAGAATAGAATAGAGAGACTGTAGAGTAGAATTTTTAGACTAAGTTTTTTTTTATTTATTTGAGCGAAAAGAGCGAGAGAAAGAGAGAGAGAATGTTTGAGCAATGTGAGTGAACGAGGGAGTGACTGATGATGATGATGATGATGACAATTTTCGTAGAAAACAATTCCAGAAATATATTCGGTGCCGTTTCCGGTGCGCGCGCGCGTCGTGCGGTCGCTCGGCTGCGATCAAGAGAGCCTTCAAATGAGTGCCTTCAATAAACTTCGATTGTCTTCCATAATCGCGGTGGTCTAAGCTTTGCCCACACGGTGCGAATGTGTATTGTGAGTATTGTGATACCGCGAATAGAGAGGGAGAGTGGAGACACAGAAGTGGATGGAGACGAGTGGAGAATAATAGTTCTGGTGTGATTGTGCGCATCTCTTTGATTCGCTATTTGCTGCGTCTCGAAAGCAGGCAGTAATATAATAAGTGCGTAGGAAATAATAATAAAAGTAATAAGAAAAATAAGAGCTATTTTAATATATTTTATATTACAAAATATATACGCACATATATTATGTATATTCATAGTCGTAGGAAAGAGAAGGTACATTACTCGATCGAATTGCGCGGTCTGCATCGGTTTCACCGACGAACGCGTTCCTCTTTTCATAGAGGATAGAGGAAGAATCCGCATCTTTTGAACGTCGCGAGAAATTTTTGCTTTTTTTTTTCTCTGTCCTTTGTTCTTTTCTTTCTTTTTTTTTTTGTAAGCGCGCGCGTTACACGTAATTTAACAATCGTGTGTGTTTATCGCGACGAGAACGCAAAGAGAAAGCTTTACGCGCGACGGTGATGCCGGTGTGTCTCTCCGCTTCGTACATGTATTGTTCTTTCCAACAACAACAACAACAAAATGTGATAACTATAAAGTGAATGTATATTAAAGCATACGATAAAAACTATTGCGTATATAGAAATGTTTAATTGTTACATAGAGCTACGCAGAATGCGCATGGAAGGGAGAAAGAGAGCGAGAGAGCGAGAGAATGAACGAGAGCGTGCGGAGAGGATGGTATTTATCCATCCACGATATCCATATACGAATATTATAAAAATGACGGAGAGGAAGATGATTAAAAAAAAAAAACGTGAGAGGGAGAGAATGAGAGAGAGATCAAAAGCTCCGAGACGTCCCGGGCACCGCGCGATCTCTCACGGACGGAGAAAGAAAAGTTTCGTTTTTTTTTGGTGACGCGTTTCGTACTCTGCGATAGGAGTCTGTGTACAGTTGCGGAATGTGTCTCGACCGGTAGTAAGAGATCGCCGTGTCCGGGCGCGTCGCGTTACACTCTCGATGCGAATCGATTTATATTCTAACACAGAGTTAACGACGAAAGCAAAATGCAAACATACAAACCTGCAAAGCTGACATTTTTTTTTTTTCGAGAGAGAGAAAGAAAAAAATTAATCGAAGATATGATTTCTGTATATATACGCGCCCCTAAACTCTTCTTAAATGCCAAGATACACACACACATACATACACACACACCGAGTGTTTTCGTTTAATTTATATCGGAACTTGTTATTATAGATTTACCTTATTATTATATTAATATAATTTTTTATTATTAATAATTAACTATGCTTAGTATATGAATACAATATTATTATTATTATTATTTTTAAGTGATATATCGCGTTCCACATACAAGATCAACGCTGCCTTATGAAATGTTCTATCGAAAGGTGGTTTCACTGATTGCCCTATTATTTTGTCTCCCCCGCCATCCCCTCTTTATTCTTCCATATATGGATAAACGCGAGTGCTTCCACCTCAAAGTTCGCACACCTCCCCCCGTTTTCGGACGTCGCACAGTTCCTTCGACGTTCCGATCGCTTCTACCGTTACTACGTATTGTCCTGATAATCGTTAATATCATAAGCAGCAATCAACACGCTTCGATCGCAATCCCCCCCGTCGCCGTGAAAAAAAAAAAAAAAAACAAGTCTCTCTTCGCGCGCATCTTGTATTTATTTGTAATCAATTGTACATACAAGAGTATTCCGCAGAACG
>QVNV01009809.1:0-22060 GCA_014825455.1 Pseudomyrmex pallidus | reverse complement strand
ATGCATAATACGCGTTTTTTTATTGTAAATTTTAATGGATCCCTTTTAGCACCCATGAAACCCGGCCCTACGTGATAGAACTACCTTAAGACTCTCGTCGCACACAATCGTATGGCGTTGCGGTCTGAAAGCGATGTGCGAGTTTTTCCTTCAACCGTGTACGCATATTGAAAAGGATGACTTTTTTCTTGTTGCACAGTGGAAAATGCACATATATAATTCTGTCTACACTATCTGCAGCATCGTACATTTGCGCAGCGATAATAAATCTTATGAAAATCGATAAAGATTTATAAACGTTTTTATTAAAATCTTTTCATCAGAGAGAAGGTATGTACTTTCAGTGATTTGTATTATGTAACAAGAAAGAAATCCGTGTGTTACGTAATAATATGCAAAAACAATTAATTTCTGCGCACATTTTACATGAAAAATGTGTTAATGTGTGTATAAACGTTAGTACCCACACGGTACGTTCTGTACAAACTTCCATTAGACGTTTATCAGACGTCACACGGAGTTATGGATATCCAGTAGACGTCTAATGGACGTTATATGTCTGTGTGAGGTATCTACAGATATATAGGAGCATCGATACTTATAAACGAACAATCAAATAAAAAATTCTTTTATATCCCAAACCTGATGAGAAGTTTTTTACAACATTGATTTATATCGCGAGGTTTGCGTGTGACACACTGCGAATCCCGCACAATAGCGAAAGAAGTGATGGAGGGGAAGCTCGGGAAATGACGAGGGAATAGTATTGGAATAAGCAGTGGAAGTGGAAGTGGGTTGTCGGGGGAGGGAATAGATACTTAATAGAGAGAGTGCTCTTTTAATTACCAAAAGCGACTTTGCGCGTTGACATTGCAGTTCGCCATGTAATATGGCGGCAAATTGCATTATTCGCATGACTGCATCTCGCTAACATGCATCCTCTCTCTCTCTCTCTCTCTCTCTCTGCTATCCTGAGGAAGAAATTTTCAAATCGTTTTTGCGCGTCGAAATACGACCCGCAATACTTATCGCAATTCGGCCGCAAATCACTCCTCATTTTTACCTCGTTCATTTCTATGAGCGATATTTTTCACCGGGACGGGCAACAAAAAAGTTGCAAGCGATTTATTTCGTTGATTAAGTTTACTTCATGCACTCAATATCGTAGTAGACTCGAGTTTATTGCTTGTACAGCATCGTGGGATAATTAAAAGACATCACTTCTGCAGCGAAAACCATTTCATACCAATCTCGTTTACGCTATTGCAGAACATTTTTCAATTTTTTATTATTATTGCGCAGTAAAAATGCATCGCAAACATCATCGCAAAAATAGATCGTGAATAGATCGTAAATCAAGCGCAAAACTTATCATCGCATGAGTTCTCCAGCGATTTCTTCACTGGATAAGACGTATTATAATAAGATATTCAGAGAAGAAATGAATATCGCGAAAGAGTGTTCGCCTAGAAAAAACGAGAATATTCTTACCTTAATTAGTCACGAAATTCATGGAAGCAGCAGATAGCGTTTTTTCTTTCTTCTTGATTTAAACGTGCATACACTCGTAGTAAGTAGATATATATATATTTTTTTTCTTAGTTGGTACGTTTGGTCTTTCTACGTGGTCTCTTTTCATACACGGAGACTATTTTTTTCAAAACTTCTGTTAAAATGTGCTCACGAATGTAAAAAAAGTATATACTAAAAAAATTATCGTATAATAAATTATTTTAATAAATTATAAATAATTAAACGTTTCAATAATATTAAAAATATATATTTGTGTCATAAATAACATATTCCAACATAGTTATTGTCTCTCTACAGCTTTATTTTGATTTCAAAAATCTTTCTCTTTCTTTTATAAAATTGTTTAATTGCGTCAAACTATTAATTTATATCTGTTACACGTAAATCTATATAACAAAAACTGATTAAATTTTGTCTATCATTTATTACGGCCAATAAAAATTATCTCAGTCTCAATTTTTTCTTTTCCGTCCGATCGGAACGTTTCACAGCCGCGTAACATAAATTAACACAAACACCTTCACAATTGTTCATTCTATGTTAACTCGCCGCCGGGCTTAATCATAATTTTCCGATCGAGTGTCACACACCGCGCACAATAGATAAAGTATTATCGCGGGAAGAGACAATCGGCTGATTTCAACGCGTCGTCGGAGCTCGCCAAGTGCAACAACCGAATGCGCATGCCGATGCATTAACGGATGTCTCTCCGGTGCGCATCGTGTCATTCAGTGCGGGAAAAAAATCTCGACTGGTTTGCAAGCAGAAAAATAGCGACAGAGAGTGCTTGTAAGCTACGTAGCGGCGTCGTCGCTGTCCGCGGAACTACTGCAGACAGACGTACCTTGCAACCCCCGGGTTTCCGACCACCAACCCCTGACGCGAATATCTCGTTCTGCTGCCTGGCGGGGACTTTGAGAGCATCTCTGCACACCATTTTTTTTTATTCGCGCGCGTACTCGCATTTATTTGTATTTTAAATTTTATAGAACCTTTTATATTTTTTAACAAACATAGAACTACTCACAGTCAACTTTGAAAAATATTTTTCTCACTTTTTAAAACAATTAATAAGTAATTGTGTGATGTCTAAAAGCTATCGTATATTTATTTTCAGTAGAATAATACACAATATAAAAAGAACCAGGAAATACCACAAAAAGAATGCGAAACTTTATATTATTTCTTCTATTTTATTGGGTTTGTTTAAATTCGATTTTTATTATAAATATACATCACAAAACAGTGCTAATAATCAAATTATTGCAGCAAGGGTTCAAATATATAAACATTAAGTAAATCTAATGCATCTATATACGAAATAAAATATAATATTCTATTATATATTCTATTACGTTATCAATCTTAAGTCACACATTGATAGTTGTAGAATGTAATAATACACGTATACTATTACTTTTTATATGCTATATCGAGAAGTTAAATTATACACATATAATAGGGTATGTGTTTAAGTGAGCATTTTAGAAAACATTTCTTTTTTTTCACTGTAGTTTGTCTGTTGTGTGTGCTTTCTCTCTCATATATTGTGTATGCGTGCATTACAATAATCATCCCAATTTTAATGCCGTCTCGTGTAACACGAGAAGAGCATCTTATGTTACAATGTTAGCCGAATTTAAATTACTTATGCCAAACACATAATTACTGCGAAATTTAAGCTGCAGTATTAATATGCGTGTGGCATAACATTCATTGTTATCGTATTGTTTGAGACATGTGCAGCGGCGTCAACATTAAGTCAAAAGCGGTATCCTTCAAATTCGCACCGCGCAAGTTCGCATCCTGCAGATCAGAGCCAGATAAGTCGCAACACTGAAAAAAATATATAATGTCTATGCGCATGTATTAATTTAACACTATAAAAACAGAAATTAAAAACGGTGTCATCGAGTTTGCCTAAATACATATAACAATGTGATTGTACCTCTAAATCGGCGCCGGCTAGAACGGCGCATCTCAAAACGCAATTCCTAAGAATAGCATTCTTTAACGTGGCCACCCGAAGATTGACATATGCCATGTTACTGCCTTCGAGGTTAGCACCTTTCAAATTTACGCCCTCCATATTCGCGGCCAGACCGCCTGGATCCTCGAAATTGCACGAATACAAATTCGCCGCGGCTAAATTTGCACACGACATTTTGACGCATACGAGTTGCGCGCCTTGCAAATTGGCGTGAGATAAATCGGCGCGTTCAAAACAGCATCCTGACAGATTAGCGCCTGCCAGGCTGCAATGATGCATGATGGCATACTGTAATGAGAAATATGTTTAAATATAGAAAACATACTTTCTGTGTTAACATCAAGCCATATTGATTGACTTCGTTCTATTGAGGGGCGTTCTTATAAATAGAGTAAGCACCTTAAAGTTAATATTTCTGAGATCTAGCTTTGAAAGATCGGCTCTCACAAAATCAACTCCTTGAAACCTTAGTTCTGCAGTAGTTGGCGTCGACATGATAGCTTTAAGTACATCTTTGCGAGTAAGAGACACAAGACCCTCTTTTTGCAGTTCCTCTTTTTCCAGCATTGAAGTGAGAATTCGAATAGCACCTTCAATGCCATAAAAACAAGCTTCTGCCAATACACCTGAGAAGAAAAATATTTTTATTATAAAAACAAGAGTTTTTCAGTTATATTTTGTAACCTTTTAGACGAGATTAAGATGCATGTACCAGCTATGTTGACATTGGAATCAAGTATCATCTGACCATGTCTAAGGTAATTTAATAGTGGTTCAAAATATGTAGGACTTCTATCAATCAAATATGCTCCAAGATGATCCTGTTTACTAGGTTGTATTGTGTGTTCAGCATCTGTGCTCTCTGTAAACATTCTGCGCAGGAAACATTATTTTACTATAACAAAATAGATCTTTAAAAAAAAACAAAAAAAAAAAAATCATACCTTGCTAACATACTCATAGGCTCCTTATTTGTCAGAGTATCCCTAGTCGTAGTAAAATATTTACCTCCTATATTCAATGTAATCCATTCTGGATTTTTATTCAGTTTATTATGGCTACATATTTTATTTAAATGTATAAAGTCTTCTCCACTTGAAACATACAAAATGTCATCATCTCTGAAAATAGAAAATTTCTCTAATATTATTTTATATGTATAGAAAATAAAATATAATATTACATTCACGCCACCCACATTTACATGTGAATGTGTTACACATAAAATTGTATTGCTATTTAAATGCTCAAGCATCTTACCTAATTAGCTTGATATCATCAATCTCGCCACCTTGTGGCGTAAAGAGTTTTTTTGCTGTTATTTCAAATTTTGCACTAGCTGCTGTCAATAATTCGTCTAACGAATGAGTCACTACAAACACCTGTCATAAATACATAAATAATTACAAGTTATCTGTGCATTTAACATGTTTCTCACAAATTATAGATTAATGATTTTATTTAAAACATCATACCTTGCCATTAACATCAGTCCCATTAGCAAAAATAATCACTCTCTTCATCATTCAATTTATTTAATAAATTAAATATATAAATAACGCATATATAGATAATATAAATTGTAAAAACCAAAATCCAAATCACAGTCTAAAAATCACATTCACGCTGGACAGTAGAATTTCGCTGTAAGGCCACATATACAATGATCTACAAATGTTGTCTACAATGAATAAAATAGTACGGCTTGTCTCAAGTCACAGTCGCAACACTTGTAATATTGACCAATTGCAGTGGCTAGTTCGCCCAATGCGATTGGTCAATTTGACAAGTGTTGCGATTCCGACAGAAATAATATACATGTGTTATGTAAACTATAGATTTTCACTGTACTGACAGTGTAAATAACAGAACACATGCAGTGAGTACAGAGTCTAGTATACGTCGTACACAGAGTTGAGGTTATGACTGTTTATCAAGAAATTTTAGTAAACGCAAAATAGTAAATTGCGATGCATTCTCTCGACGAATCTCCGAACATAAATATACTTTGTAATTGCTTGTCAGTCTGAAGTTTTTTGAAATATAATTCCAAAAGAACAGTGAGACGAGTTAAAACACTAAATATGTCATCAGCAATTGAAGCTTTGGCGAAACAGGCACTGAGAACATTTGGTGACTGCAGGAACGTCCGACTTTGTCAGAAGAATTTGGACAAACTATGGAATCTGATGAACAAAATAACTGCCGAGGACGTGAAACTCGATAAAACTGCTCTCGAGTCTATTAACAGACAGTCTGCTCCTATGTACGTGATGGATATATTCGAAAACAAGGATATAACAATAGCAATTTTTATATTGAAACATGGTGTCACTATGCCTATGCACGATCATCCTGGAATGTATGGTTTATTAAAGGTGAACTTGTTTGTGTGTTTTTAAAGTACTATATGTTATACAGTAACAATTAAAATATAAATCAATTGCACATGTGCTACAGGTAATCAGTGGAATAGTGGAATTAAATAGCTATAGCTTAAAAACAAAGAGGGATCATTTAACTAAAGGGAGTGAGATTGCAGCATTAAGACATCGACCAATCTCCCTTCACTGTGATTCACCCGCTTGTATTCTCACACCAACAGAGAAAAATCTCCATGAAATCTCGTGTGTTGAAGGTCCAGCAGCTTTTCTAGATATACTCAGTCCACCATATGATGTGGATGATTTTGGTAGAGGACCAAGGCCATGTACTTTTTTCAAGCCTGTTCAATCCAAAATGTGCACAGATGCATCTGATGTGATCGAAGAAGTTCAATTAACTGTCACAGAAAGTCCACCAGACTTCTATTCATTGAATGTAGAATATATAGGACCTTCATTGAAGGATTGCTACAATTGAAAGTTTTTTGTTACCTAATTTGTAAATTTTTGTATTTGTTAATAGTCAATAGAATCATGTGAAGTAAAAATATACATATACATATATATATATATATATATATATGTATATATATATATATAAGTGTATAATATTAGTTACAGATTTAAGATATTTTACAGAGGCACATATCATTAAAATAATTGTTTGTACGAAGGCTAAAAGCTTGAAGCCAAGTATAGGACAATTAATACTTTTCAATTTTAAAGATTTAGTTTGTAAGAAAATTTTACATTTTTTTTCTCAGGAGTGTACATATAAATCTAGCTATTATTTATTCTATGTAGCTTATATACAAAATCTTTGTTTTTTTTTTCCTAAAAACAATCATGTTTCTGATACTTCGTTGATGTTTCTTATGTTTAATATTTTTACTGTTCTAATTTTTAATTTATGATTGATTGTATATTATAATTATTTTCTTGTGATGTATAGTACAAAAAACTTCATCACATAAAAACGGGTAAATTGTATAGTTTAAGTATTAAAAAAATTATAAATATATGATTTAAAGCAAATGTTAACAAATTGTTAGTATATCAAAAATATTGAAAAACATGTGTACATGTCATTGTATCGTAATGTATTACAAAATATTTGTATATACGTAAATAATTAAGTATTTGAATATTTTTAATTTGCATGATAATATATATAAAATAAAAATAAAAGATGAAATATTTTTGTTCTCTTTTATATGATTGATTCTAAATTACAAAAAAAAATATTTATTTGGAGACTTCATCTTTGTTTAACTAAAAAATTATTTCTAGTACGTAATTTTTCAACACAATTGTACTTAATTAGTCAAACATTTTGTACATATGTTATAAGAAATCTAATAAATATATACATATATATGTACAATGTATAAAAAGTTGTTTAAATTTCTTTGAAACAAGACTTCTGCTTTAAACTCTTTTAATTGAAAGATAGAAATTCAATTATAAAGCCATGTTATTTTTTTCAATATTTAAAAAAGAGCTGCAAATCTTTTAATTTTTATTTGGGTTTAATTTTATTTCAAAAATTTCATAGACTTTTCGTTAAAAAGTTTCGTTGTGATAAAAGATGACCTTTTTCATCATAGAAAAAAAAGTTATATAAAGTAATATATATTATTAGCAAGTATGTTTATCTATACCACAGCAAACTGATATCTTGCCAGTAATCGTGCAAAACGATGCTCCAATAATTCAATGCTATTCGATCTAACGGAATGCTGCTATCGTTTCTAACTGTGTGGTCACTAATTATAGCATCATCATCATCATCATATAACAACGTCAATTTTGATTATATTTGTGAAAGCGCGGTACAACATATTTCTTTGAGCTTAGTCTTTCAAAAAACTAGAAAGAAAAACGAAATCTCTTAAATCTCTTTCTTAGAACTTTCTAAGCCTCATCTGTAAGAAAAACCATAATCGCTAACCAGAATTTCCAGTCTGTATATCATCTACTCTCGATCTTTTCTTTTCATCTTACACGTCGTTTCGACGTTCAAAAGCGAAACACGTCGAAGAGGCGTAGTGTGAAGCTGCTTGGACGAGTAGCATCGCGGTGCCTTCAAAAGCGAGGAAATTCAGTGAAAGAGCCGTGTCTAGTGACAGTGCTTTTGAGGTCAGTAGATCGCGCGGACACTCGCGTGAGCGAGTCTCTGCAGTAAACCTTAAATCGTCATTTACTACCATCTTAGCAGTTTTTTGTAAATTTGCGGTCAACGGCGTAGGTTGCTTTCTCGTTTGAAAAATAAGAATCCAGTTTCGTCTCTTGTCATTTTCCTTTACGCGAGTTGTGTTTCATTTCGTTTGGCGAGAAGCTATATAAATGAATACATAAGCTTCTTCCTCCGCATTCTTGAACAGCAAAAGCCACCTCCATCGAGAGCTCTTCTTCTTCATGCGTGTCACTTTAAAATTAAAGGGCGAGAGTAAAGATTGGCCAGAGGGATGACTTTATTTCTATCAATCTGGATAAATCAAATTTTCTTCGATTCAGGAGTAATCGTCAAAGGCTACGTCACTGGCCAGGGTCCTCGTGACACAGATCAGCGACGGCAACTGTAACGGTACTCGTCGGCGTGACCCACTCTCGGCGAAGTCGCGATCTCTCGGTCTTCCTCCTTCGTCCACCTCTTCGTGTCTCTCCCTGTGGACTCTTCGTTCGTCGCCGCCGCTCGCACGTACACGGAGAATCTTCTTTCCCGTGCGCGCCGGCAGGCTACACTTTTTCTTCCATGTGAGAAGAACCACATCGTATGGGTCGTTTCGTCGCATGGGCGGACGGCGACGGCCAGGCCGCGGCTGATTACGGGCAGTAATGAAAGCGGCCTGCTTGCACACGGTGGACAGATAGCCGTGTGCGCGCTGTCTGACATGTAGCTTCACGTATCTTCCCCGCCGTATCCTCGCAGCAGTCGTCAATGAAAACGACCGTTGCCGCTGTCGCAGTGCAGTCGTTGTTGTTCTTCGCGCGTAGCTTCGTGAACGAGTGCGGGTGTCCCGAATATAAATAGTTCGTCGATTGTCAAAGAACCGCGGCGAGTCCAACCGCTGGACCAGTGAGTTGAAAATTCGCGAGTTATGGGAGCCACCGCGCTCTTCTTTTTTCAGGTGAGTCACCTCGGAGAAACAGTGTTCGTCAAAAAGTTGCATTTGGCTTTTCCTCTGCGAACAATAGATTTAAAAACCAAAGGAACAAATAATTTAAATTTTGAATTGTTCAGTCTTCAAAAAATACAGATTGATTTTTAATACTGTTTTGTTTTTAAATTAAAAAAAAAATTGTTCGCGAGTAAGATTCCCGGTTACTCTTCGGTGTTGCAGGTGATAGCATTCGAGCTGACGAGATGTCAAGGAGGCGGGCCGAGCACGTTCGGATACGACGCGTCCTCGGCCTGCAACAAGCCGTACTCACGCGTAGGACGCGTATACCACGAGGATCTGCCCTGTGACTTTCGCCGACAGAGCTGGTGCACGATTGCTGGTAGCTCTTACCCGTGGTACTTTGCTTGTCTATTTGCGCTTCGTCTCTTCTCATCTCTATAAGCGATTGTTAACTTCTCCAACTTTCGCCCGCCTAGTTACATTTGTATGCTCGCGGCGAAAGTTTCGATGTCTCATCTACCGTTTAAAAAGTAGACGAATCAAAGTGACACAAACGGATCTTATTTGAAATTGAAATTGAGAGAATTAAAAAAAGTAGCACTATGAAATGTTTAGATTTTCCTTTCTGTCTTCTTTTTCAGGCAATTTTTCAGGAGCCTTAAAAATTGTATTATACTTTAATTCTGTACAATTTATTGTTTCCTACTTCTAGGCACGCGGTGCGTCGTTTCGTACGTGAAAATCAGGGATTAATGAAACGCATGTACGGCGATGAGAGTTACTTTAACGTTCTTCGAGCGGAATTTGAAAAGAATGACATCGAACTAAAATACGACGAGTATCATCAATATTTTGACGATTTACGGTAGTTGTTTTCTTTCGTTCGTCTCTCTCGATTATTTTATAGACATCTTGTGATTATTTTTTTTTAATATCACAATTTTCAGACGATCTCAATATGACGACGATTACGAATTTATCGACGATATTAGACCAAACGATCACGAAGGTCGTGGATTCACCAGTCGCTCCTTCAACGATCCCATTACCAAGCGACTGAACAAGTTCCCGAAACTCAGCGAGTACACCAGACCGCACTTTAAACCCACTGAAAAACCCGTCAGCAGCTCAACTGCCTCGAGTACGACAATTTTCTCTTCAACCTCACCCTGTTCGACTTTGACGTCAATTAGCACCACCACTTCCGATACGTCGATGCCCTCTTTGACGACGCCGTCCGCGTCCGTCACCACTATAACAAGCACAGAAGAAGCTAGCACACAACCTGTTACAGTATCAACTTTTACGAAGTCTCCGAACATTACCGCCGAAATCGCCAATGACGATTCTACGGCGAATAAGACGACAACGGCAGTGAACAACACAACAACGGCGTCACCAAGCGTCACTGTTGCTCAAATTGTTAAAGAACAGAACTTCAGCATCAATGAGATTCCCGGCCAAATTGACAGAATAGACGAAAATCTTGAAGAATCTGCAGAAGTAATATCGGAGGATACGAAGATAGTTGAAGAAAATACAACTTCGATACCAACCGAGATGACGAAGGAATTGCTAACTGATCAAGAAAAAGAGGAAGAGGCTGAAGAGGAGGACGCGCTCGGCGCGTCAAAAACATCTCAAGACCAAGAAGAGATAGTCGCCGCGTCGAACCAACAGGAAGAGTTTAAGCCGCGTCCAGAAAATCGACCGTCGTCGAGCACGGAGGCAGGTACCGGAGAACAGCTTTATCAAGACGCCGCTTCAGAGGAACAACCAGTGTTGAAACTTCGAGGAGTGTAAGCAATACAATTTCGTGTTCTAAAACTAATAAACACAGAAATATATTATTAATTTTTTTTACACAGAAATATATTACTAATATAAATTACATAAAAGATTGTTTCTTACTTTATGCAGAAACGCTTGTCCGGTTAAAGAGGAAGTCATCGCACCTTATTGGGCCAACAACACTCGCGGCGAATTGCTGGCTCTTCTGAATCTCTATCCCTTTGAGCAGTACGTTCATTGGGAAAAATGCACGTGAGTGTTAAACAATTATTTGTATGTGACATTTCGAACGAGTTACCTTCCTTTTTTTTCTTAAAATTTTCGATTCTATTCTAGACATGAGAATAAACAAATGCATTGTCGAGACGGATGCAGATGTGAGCAGCAGTACCGATTGCATCGGCTGCTGGCTTACGATCCAAACAACGAGTGCCGCGGCATATTCAGCGACTGGTTTAAATTTCCCAGCTGCTGCATCTGCCGTTGCTACGACTTGCCGATTGAATTTCGAGTGGCTTCGCGTTCGCCACGTACTTCGCACAAGCGACGAATCAAAGTGCAACCGCCAATGCGGGACCGTTACGCGTAATCCAATTATTCTACTGATTGACCGACAACACTGAAACAACACAATGCGTAAGTGAGGGCAAACTGTTAAATGAAGTATCTATGTAGCAAAGAGCTCGAATTACAAGTCCGAACAGTATGCAATAAAATCCGAAACCAGCAAAAAAGCCACCGATTGAGCAAAAAAAAAAAACCAAAAATAATCGAATTGCAATTATATAAGAACTTTTTGATCTTTATTTCTTGTGATTAGCTTCATTTTTTGCTTAATTACACTTTGTTTTTACTGGTTATTTTTCACAAGTATGACGGTGATCTATTTTGCTCGTTTTGAGTCTTATTATTTTTTTACAAATACGATCAAACACAAAATTCCACCAGATAAGTACAGTACAAATAAAAATTTTCTAATAAAAAATAATTGCTAATTCATCTTCTTGTTAATATCTCTGTTAGAGAGATTGGTATTTTAAATTTTTATGTATTTCAAGTATTATCTCTCTTAAAGAATCACATCAAGCATATGTGTATAATTATTTACAAGCATATACTTATATCAGAAAAGCACTTAAACTTTAAAAGCTAAAACTTTATATATTTATGAATTATTTATGTGAAAATATATTTGTTTTATAATTTTTTATATATAATATATGTATTTATAATGTTAAAATATGGTATTTGATATCACACTTAACAAATTAAGCCAATAGAGCACTATTGCTTATTATTTTGTAACAAACAAAACCATCTCTAATGTTAACTTTTTTCAAGAGAAAAAAAGACTTACATTTTAACACTAGTTTGTATCATTTATAATGCGTATATAAACACGATGTTTTTATTTCAACAAAACATAATATTTACACCTTCGATATTATTCTCTTGCAAGCAGATAAGGCTCGTGAATAAAATACGCCATTTTTGTACAACCAAAATACTCGTTTTCTTATATCCATTACTTCGCATCTTACGCGCAATTATATGTTTTCTTAACATTTATACGTCCTATTAATAAAATTAATTTTATTATCTAAATAATCAATTACTTATTATGAATCGGGATTACTAAAGCAGTACTTGTTTCTCGTTAAATTTGACTTTATTTCTTCTTCCTTTACATATCTGTTCGATAAGGTACGTCTTACAAAGAAGAAGGTTTCACAAATTTTTTTTTTTTTTTTTTTTTTTTTTTTTTTTTTTCTTTTGTTTTGGGCATTTGCATAGCGCTGAATATATAATTCAACAATAATACCTTGTCGCACATTCAGTACACGGTATTATAAACGTCATATTCATATCCCGTCGTAATATATATGTACATAATATATATAGACACACATACAAAATGTCCCGCAGCTAATCGATACGAGGATATCTTGTACGTTCACGCATATTCTAGAATATACGCACATTTTACGTACATATATTTATTGTAATAACGATACAGAGCGTAGAGATATAAGTATACTTATATAAATATCAGTGAAAACATTTGGTATCAAAACCATTGCAGGAAGAAGAAAATAAAACGTCTTCGAAAAGTACCTTATACCTCACTCATCCTTTGCATATATTATATTAAATGTATTACCACATAAGTGAGTAATAAAAAAAAAAAAAACAATTAACTAATTCGATTCTAATTTTAAATTTACGTTAAAAATTACACTTTAGTCGCGAAATTATTTTAATCGAAAATAAGAAAAGAATCTCAATCGACTTTAGAATAAAAACTAACTTCTACATTATATGTATGAGACACAAAAGATGTCATAAAATTGACTATAAAAAAGAAAACTCTTCACAGAAATATCAAACCGAGACATGATTCTTACAAATGGAAGAGAATACACATCCTTTTCTTTTTGTTTTGGAAATACATATGGCAGAAAAGAAGCAAGAGAGAGGAAGACGCGATTCTAATACAGTTCTAACAAAAAAAAAAAAAAAAGACGTTTCATTTTCAGAGTGTAAAACTTCTATGTATTCTCGAGATGTTAACATGATATCCCGAGTGTATAAATGTTCAATTTGCTGTTGCACCGGCGAAGATAGTTTACTTTTAACCAGACTAATTAGTCTAACACTAATTCCGTCGATAGTTTACGCCACTCTGTATACCAATTCGTATAAAAATATGTTCATTATATTTCTTGGCACAGATCACAAATCTTTGTTGCGCGTACACATCGTATGATGCGTGCCGATTATTGCACTTTTTTTTTTATGAATTCTATTTTAATACAACATATTGTATATGTAAATTACTGCTGCCTTGTGTCCGACTTATCTTATTGAGAAATAAGATTTGCCGTTCGACCAATAGTATCGTCGATTTCGGAAACTTTATTAAATAAAAACGTGAAAAAATTTATTTATATTGAAAGTCTTGATATAAATTTCAAAAACTTTTCTCTGATTAAAATTTATTATTTAAATTTTCACAAAAATCAATCACATTTATGCATTTTTAAATATTGTATCTATTTACTGCGACAAATATCTGTTTTTTTTCTTTTTGTTTGTATAATATTTCAACTTAAATTTTTATTCTTCAAATTTTTCTGCTACAAGAGAGAAAAAGAGAGAGAAAGCTACATCCTTCACACATCTCAATTGCCATATCAAATTGTAAAATAATTTGTGTATAATTTATTATTTTTAGTGTAATCTTGTAGCTGAATATGAATCGTGCTGTTATAACTATAACTACGCTACGTATCAGTGAAACGTGCAGCATCGATCATCAAATAACAATCTGTATATATTAGCAGGAACGATGAACTCGTCATCCAATTCCACGATATGAGCAGTTCTTCACAATTTTATTTTGTCTACTTAATAATAAAGTCGACAAAATGGGTTTTTATATCAACATCTTTCATGGCAGCGATTTTTCGTTTTATTATTGCTATCGAATCGTTTCTCAAATTGCTTTCTTTATTAATTTCCAATAAAACGTGAATTTATAATATTTTATTTAGCATGTTTGAACCGCTTCTCCCTATCATTTCAGGCTAATTGGAGCAGAATGTTTTTGCAAACAAAAGTACACTCAGTTAATCGTCCGTACTTCCTTTCTTCCATCACTTATCAATATATCATTTTCTATTAAAACAGACATGCATGTGAAAAGAGAAGTTCAACTTGATTTCTTTTCGACAAAAGATGAAGATATAGAATTAACTATAAGAGATTTGACATAATGCAATTATAAGTTGCTTCTAAAACCCATAAAGTAAAGCTTCAAGAGTTTCTAAAACATTAAGTAAACGCCTACTTAATTCTTTCTTTAATAATTTCGAAATCCCGAGTTTTCTCTTCACGTGCAGCTGGAAAGGCATATTTGCTTCATCTTTCGTTACTTTTGCCTGCAAAAGTAATGATATATGGAGTATCTTCTTCTTAACTATGCGAGTATCTCTGTCATCGGTTCACAATACTCTCATAACGTCCAAAAGACAATTATGTCGACGTGAGAAATAAACGCACCCTGCATATCCGATTAATAATCGAGTTATTATAGTCGTGAAACTCTTCATATTAACGGAGAACAGTTTCATACAGAAACTACGAGCATGTTTAATATGTTTTCATATATTTTCGGATTATGCATTGATTAATATCACACTTTAAACTACGAACAAGTATCTTCACTTAGCATAAGAACCCGTCAATCGATTAAATGTTACACTCACTTTCATATTAAAACAGCTCGACAACTTTTTCACTTTTTATTTCCTTCTTATTAACTTCAAATACTGATTTTAAAAAATAATACTATTTAATTTTGCTCTTCATAAATTACTTTTCTGTATTTCTGTGTGTGTGTGTATGTGTTAGAGAATTTTTGTAATTATTATAAATATTAAATAAATTATTATAATTATCATAGTTAGCTACGTGTATGAAAAAAATAATTTAATAAACTTATAGTATTGCAAATGTAACTGTTGAATAATTCTTACAAATTGATGTGTTTACACATACACACACACTCATACAACGATAGAGAAAAGAGAAAGTCACGTGTATCATTTTCCCCATTTACGGTATATCAAATGTAGATACAAAGTTAATATTACAAACTGATGTGACGGATATAGATAACACGGCGGAGAAATAGTGACTCTAGCAAAAAACGGCAATAAACAGTTCTGATTACTATTTATCGTATACCGGACAATCAGTGTGTAAAAAACAGCGAATAATACTAATGAGAATTGTTGCTCACGGAATTCACAAAAGGGAAATCTAGCTTTCTATTAAGTAATTTGGAATAAATACGCATAGAACATGAACAGACAATCGAATATAATCAAATATAACGATTGTAAAAAGTTTCAGATTTAAATAAATAACATTTCTATCTATATATATATATATATATTTCTGTGTGTGAGAAACATAATTAGTTTCAGATTATTATAATTTATACTGAATAAATAGAGTTTCAGATTATTATGATTTATATTGAAAAGTTCGACTCAAACTTGGTTCTTACACAATATTTTTCTTTCATATAGATATATCTATTCCATATAGATATATCTATATGAAAGATATATCTTCCATATAGATATATCTATATGAAAGATATATCTTCCATATAGATATATCTTCCATAAAAGATATATCTTCCATATAGATATATCTATTTCGTTAACTTTTTGTTTAATCACGTGCTTACAATGAAATATAGTGAAAGTGCTTTGTTATATGTATTTTTATATATATAACGTATATATCTAAATGTATAAGAGTATTGCCCAAAATATGTGTTTCATATTATCATGTATAATATATATGTAAAAGGATTGATATGTCATCGAAGAAGTAATATACTATGCGTATCACAGTACTGTGATTAAGAAAGTAATTGCAATAGCATCAATCTTTTTTTTTTTTTTTTGTTGCTTTTCTGCTCGTTCTTTCTCTACGCAAGTGGATATTTTCACTTTTTCGAAAAGACTCCCCTTATTTACTGAAATTTTGTTTTTCGCCGTGCGACAAACATTATTCGAACTAATGCAGAAGAATATATTCAAGATTTCGATCTCGATTTAAAAGAACAAAGTTAAATCGTAAAACTTGTAATTTTTCAACAAAATATTTTTTTGTAAATTGTCTGTTAATGACTTTACACGTTTTCACGTCTACATTACCTTTTTTTTTTTTTTTTTTTTTTTTTTTTTTTTTTTTTATTATTCCAAAAACACCAATCACTGTTTGGTCCCTATACATATGTAAACAGACAAGTACACTTTAGAACGTCGCAAAAATATTTTTTGAAAACACATTGATAGCACAGAGCGAATTTTCACACTCTTGAATACATCAAAAAGTATATCTATCGCGCTCTGTATTAAAAGGCGCCGCGCTATTAAATTTGATCGTATTTCTTACAAGTTAATATTTCCCTAGGTTTTGGTCTCGCGCTTCTAACTTATATCTAAATATTGTCTCGTTGGAAAACAAAATTTCATGTGAAACCAACAAGTTAGCTTTGCGTTTTTCTGTATTTCTTTGTTCTCACTCTTTCGTTACATGATTCGTGACGGATATTCTGTAACAAGTCGCATCATCGACTTGTTTGCACAAATGATTGTTTTTTTTTATTATCACAAGTACCGGACTCTCTGCATCTAATTGCATCGTAAAATGATTCACGATAAGAAGCTGATTTTCTGCAGAAGAATTTGCGAAAAGAAGAAAAAGCATCATATTGAGTTTTACAATAAAAGTAAATTTTACATGTTTCCTTAGTTATTTGAATAAAAAAAGTTACGCGATTTTATGAACGATCATCTTCTAATTGTATGTATCAAATTACGAAAAAACCATGGTTCAGGTACAGATACGGTTAACTTATACATACTAAACGATACTGTATAAATTACATCGATTTAAAAAATATCTTCTAAATTATATATCTCTCGATACTGTAGAAAAATTGTATTTACAAAGAATAATTACACAAAAGAGAACGTGTAAACATACGTATATCCGCTCATCTTGATACTTGCGGATTTTCTTCATAAACACGTTTTTTTTTTTTTAAGAGTATAAGTTGAACTCGCATAACCGCACCGTATGAAACGCCTATATATAAGCTCGTTTAAGAACAGCGTAAACGTAGACATTCGCGAAAACTCCGATCTTTTAGTAACAGGAAAATAGTAATTGTATAAAAAATTATTTGTTACGATTAAAGCGTTAATTATCACTTTAATCATTTAAGATAGTTGTAGAAATGTGCGAGTTTCTCCGGTGTTTCTCGGAGTCTAGCGCATCTCTTTACAAATATTATCCGATATTTACAATTCGGTAAACAGGAACGGAGTATTGCGTGTGTCAATTCCATCTTTTCTGCTTGTGTGTGTGTGACACTTTTATCAATTCCTTAATTCAATAAAATTTTTAACCCCTCAAACCTCTGCTTCGCATACAACATGTGCATACTAACATATATATTACAGAATTATATTTATAAAAATCATAATAAAAAGTATATATAAATATACAAACCTTAAATTATAAAACTTAAAAATTACTTTTATATCTAAACTTTGTGTGTAAATCAATTTATATACAAATAAGTAGCCTTTTTTCTCTTTAACGTATAACTTTTTCTGTGTATAGAATTCTCTACTTACGCAAAATAAATTGGTTTTCTTTCATCGGTTTTATTTTTCTGTACATCAGTTTGGTTTGAGAGGTTAATTAGTAAGAGCCACAAAAAGTGGCTAAGTAACAGGTCGTCAATATTAATCCACCAATTATCTAACGGGCCATAATACAAAAATGTTCTTTTTTTTTTAAGCTGATTCTCTTATGGTCTCGTACGAATATTATTGGTTTCATAAACTTTAGCTGCATTTCCCGTTTTATTGTTTGATTAACACATATAATCGAGAATCGAAATGAGTCGATTGCAGACGCGAGCTGCTCGATATTTGCAGTCAATAAATATCAGTAAAAGTATTTCATACAGCAAGCACCAATTTCATACTTTTATTGATATTGTTGATTATATGTGATTTGTTTATATCAAGAAAGTCAAAAAATGCACGAAGTTAATCTTTCAATATGAATTTTTTCGTTTGTAGTTATACATATATAAAAATGTGATATATATATATATAGTTTCTATAATTAAATTTATATATTGATCACAGATGAGCTATATATAGACATACCGATACGGATAGTCTGATAGAAACCTGCGTAACTTCGAAATAATTCAGTTTTCAAAAAGCAACTGAAACAAAAAACGCGACGGAAACGGAAATCTGTATACGTACCTGTTTTATATCGCGATGACTCAACGAGCTAAATGCACTAAAATAAAACGGACTGCAAAAATTCGTATTATCACAACCAAATTGAGCGATTAGCAATGATAGGAAGTGGTGATCTTTCGTTAAATGGAGAATACGCGAATTGTGTCGCATCCTCCATCGGAAATCAAGAGACCATAAATAAAAGAATCGATTTTGTATCGTAATTTTTGCATATATGCGCGACGTAAGGGCCCCCTGGTGGAATTTAGATTGACTTCCACTGCGGTTTGTGGGGACCCCCCCTTCTTTGTCAGGTCCCCCCTCTAGGTACCCACAGCGCTTTGCTTTGTTCTTCATCTACAGAGGCTTTCACCTGCGTGCATATATATGCTATATTCACGCCTGCCGGAATTATAGCTGAAATGTTATTAAAACGCAAATAAACATTTGTATGATTTTATACCCACATGATTTTAAATGATTTTATATGATTTAACATTACGATATTACACAAGAAACACGATCTGAACGATTTATTTCACAATTTATAAATTGATACACTAACGTGTGTATGTATCTTTCTTGATTGTCATTTAATATTTTTAATTTCAAATAAATTTGCTTACCAGAGATGTAGTGCTTATATTCTGCTTCTATTTTGAGCGCTTGCTCGAACATTTCTTTCGCCGCTTTTGTACCAATTTTGTCACTTGGATATCTGGAATCTTTCACCTCTTTTATCTGCGCCCGGTCCTTAAATTTAAGTAAAAGGACGATAGGATAAATTTGATGTTTGTGAAGCCTCTCAATGGAAGCGATCGACACATCCAAAATACAGTGTGTGTTCTGAAACATATGTTATGTAATTTACATTTAATATATATTCGCACATATATAAGCTCGCACACACAGATGACATCAGTAACAAATTATATCAATTATGCGGTTTCGTTGTACATTATTTTTATATATGTTAATTGTTTATTATAAAATATACCTTGTCACACGCATCTTTAACAGCCTGCACTGTGGTGCACTCAAAGTAGCTGCCTTTTTTTCTATAATCCACGTAAAGCATATCGCGTAAACCTTGCTCCAAAGTCGATTGGGAACAGTGCATCGCTTCTACCAAACATCTAGTAAACTGTTTCGGATATTCTTGCAGGAGCCTAGTTACCACGCTTTCACTGAGCGGACCGATAATTAGCACAGGTCTCAGAGTGGGATCTGTTATTGAAAATAAACAATTATTATTAAAAATATGAATATCTAACGAGATACTCATATTTAGTAAACAATATTGCAAACTAGTATACTATTAAAAAACTAGTTTAATAGTATTAACAAGATATTATAGTAATCAAAAATTTCTCAACTATACTTACAATCAAGTCTTTCAACGCGCTGATAACTCGCTGGAAGACTATCTTCGTTCAATGTTCCACTATCACTGTACCATCCCAAGTTGACTCCAGTCAGATGCGACAGTTCCTTGCTATCTCTACTGCTGGACGACCGTTGCTGCTGCTTTTTTCGACGGAAAAAGCTTCTTCTAGCACTGGTATTACTGCGTCTGCCAGTATCTTGCTCTAAATCGCCTAGAGATCGTCGTAGAAGTAACTCTTCCTCAACTCTACAAAACAGACAGTAGATAGTAATATATTCATTATCCTGATTTAGACTATAAATTAATTAAAATAAAAATCTGTTAAGTCAGCATCCTGAATTGTGAATATTTTTATAAAACTGATATTATTCAAACTTTGCCTACTGTTTTTGTTTATTTGGTTTTGTGTATGTGTTGTTGCAAGAAAGGTATTTTAGACCAATTAGATATTTCATCCAATATTTCACATACCTTTTTAAGACAAATTTTGTTTTGCCAATGTATTCATCCAAAATTACGTACGTTCTGTCAATTTTGTGTCCAATATTCTGCTTTAAAACGCACACAAATTAGCCAAATATATATCTTACCAGTTTTATGGATTTCAGATTCCATATTTTATATTGAATCTGGTTTATAAAAACGCACAATGTATTTTATCACAATGTATTTAAAAATAACGTAGGTCCTGTCACTTGGTGTTCAATATTTTTTAAAACGCACTATTTTGGTTGAAAACTCACTTGTATTTGCTGGGAATTATTCCACAAGTCTGTCTACGTCCGGTTTGATCGACTATCCAAGCGCGCCAATGACCCGGTGTACCGTTGAACATGGTATTATCCACATAAAGAATGTCATCCTTGTTGAATCTCAGCTGCAAACTGTCACCCACTTCGCCTGTTCTGTCAAACAACGCTTTCACATAGAAACTGTCACCTGGCTTGTCCTTTACTTCGTTATATCGCTCAGGCATATATTGGGCAACAAGCGTTACTTTGTCCACAGGTCGAGCCAACTCGAGAGCGGCTTGTTCGGCAGTCGCCTGTCTCAAATCAGTCCCATTATATTCAAGAATACGGTCGCCAGTGAACAAACCAGCCTCCTCGGCGAGACATCCCGGCTGAACGGAATGCACGAAAATACCGACGCCGTTGCCGCCCACGAGAGATATACCGAGATTCGAACATTTCCTAGTTTCGATCAGCAAGATCCTAGGTTCGTTGCTTGGCGGTGGCTTTCTGTTTTGCTCCTCTTGCGTCGGGCTTCTCATCGCGTTCTGACGTTGCATCTGCGCGCGGCTTAGTCGATCCAACGTGGCAGCGCTGCGAAGTTCAGGTTTACGGATGTTGATGTCCAACGACGCGGACGGCCTCATCTCGCGTTGCCGCTCCTGTGTGCTTCTTACTTCCAGTGAAGCGGACGGCCGCATATCCCGTTCGACCCGTAAAGTACTCATGATAGGCGCAGCGGTAGTAGTAACGGTAGGAGCTGCTGTACTAATAGTGATGGTAGTGTCGCGTTCCGGTTCAACAGGTTCTAACGTTTCTACCGTGCTCTTTCGTAATGCTTCCGGACTATTGCACGGCGTTGGTGAACCACTACGACTTCCGGTCGCGGCGCCATCGCCAGCTTCCGATGGAGCACTTGATGACGCTGAACCCTCTAACTCGGTGTATTCTTACAAAGAAAACCGTTACCGTTAAAGTTCCATAAATTTATCTTTATAATAGTAAAATATTATATTTCTCCTTGAATCCTAAACTGCCAGAAAATTTTATTTAGTTTATGTATATATACGGTTAGTTCTCTGGACATAAGGATATTTTGGAGTGACGAGCAAACTCAGATTTTTTGATCTTGGAAACCTAATTTGTTTTGGATTTTTCTTTGCTCTAAAGGACTTAGAGACGCCATATATATATGTATATGTATATATATATATATATATATATATATATATATATATATATATATATATATATATATATATATAT
>QVNV01009808.1:0-12619 GCA_014825455.1 Pseudomyrmex pallidus | reverse complement strand
CGACTTTTTTCAATAGTTTCATTAGTTTCAATTCCTGCTATTCCTGCATTTCAATTCCTTCATTTCTTTCGTTCGTTCGTTCCCCTTTTTTAGGCTGCGTGAGCGTTATTTATCTTTGTTTAACTTTCGATGAAAAACAAGGATGAAATGATTTCACGAGCGTTGCGAACGGCAAGTGGAACGCAGCCTTAATTGGACACAGCTTTAACCTTGCATGAGAAAACGTCATTTGCTCTAAAAGGAGCCGCTCTCTGTGCGACAAGTGAGTCATATTTGTACATACATACATTGATACATGCTGCAGTATGTTATCGTTGCAACGATGCAACATTGAGTGACACTTTGACGTTGTGAAAATTATTACTAACACAGTTTTTCATTTTCTTAACATGAGTGCGACAAAGTGATATCTTGCGAAGAATACGCGATGCCATAAAAATGTCTCTTCCCACCGATTGATAATATTCATTTTTGTTTTCTTCGTGGTAAGTGCTACTTGTTAAAGTAAGTGTTATCTAAATATCTCGAGTAAATATTTCAATTCAACGCATTTTCGTTCGTCTTACAAGCCAGATAAACAAACACGAAGCAAATGCGTGCAAATTGCATCTGACCTCAATACCTACATGCTTGCTTTATTGTAATAGCCGTTGAACTTGCTAAATTTGTATATTGCCAACATTCAATTTGACAATATTGTAGGAGAAATAGCAAATTGAGTGATATCTGACAGCACTCGGCGCAGTGCATTCACTTTAAATGATGATGGAGTTGAGTCATAGCCTGACCCTCAATGAGGATGCGCTCAATCAAATCCCAGAAGCTAAACGACCAGTCTTCATTTTTGAATGGTTGCGTTTTCTGGACAAGGTTCTGGTTGCTGCACAAAAGGTATCAGTCAAAAAGTTTGATATTTGACTGATAGTATGACTGTACTGTTAAATTTCTCTTCTAAAAAATTACAAATATAAATTTTTATGTGTCAATACTTGTGTACAAATTTCTGACTGTACAATAAAATATTTTGTGCAGAGTGATATTAAAGGGTGCCAGCAAAAATTGGTAGAGCAATTGACCAGGCATATGCAAGGTGCTCCTGGTCCACCTACACGGCGTCTTATAGCAAGATGTCTTGCTACTTTATTCAGTGTTGGTGACACATTCTTGCTCTTTGATACTGTTAACAAGTGCAATGATATCTTGAGAAATAAAGATGATTCACCTAGCTTTCTGCCAACAAAGCTGTAAATATAAAAATTGAAATCACATTAACATTTTTACATTCTACATGTGTACATATATATTTGGTTCTTAGAGCTGCTATCTGCTGCATGGGATGTATGTATGAAAAACTGGGAAGAATGATGGGCAGATCGTACGAGGAGACGGTGCAGATATTAATCAAGTCTTTGAGATCTGCAGAGTCACAAATGCGAATAGAAATCATGCATACATTAGAGAAGGTGACAAAAGATTTTAGTAAGAATTTCTGAAAACAGTTTGTGTAATACTTGTAATATTTACGTGTTATTTACACACTTATATAGGTGTGCGCCGGGATGGGATCAGCAATAACAAACGTTCACAAAGAAATATATAAAGTTTCCAGGCATTACCTGACTGACAGAGTAATGGCAGTGAGATGCGCCGCTGCTAAGGTATTTACAAACAAGAATGAATTGTAATTTTCATTCTTTAAAATATAGAATAACTAATCTTTGTTTTTTTTTGCGCAGTGCTTGTTGGAAATGTTAAATCACGCTCCGTTTTTATATACGACCGAAATCGAAAGTGTTGCGACATTGTGCTTCCGGGCATTTGAAGGTTCCAATTACGAAGTCAGATGTGCCGTTGCCAAACTATTGGGCACCTTGGTGGCAATGACTCAGCTGCCTTCGCCCAAAATAAAAAATCTTACTGGTACTTACTATATACGATGTATAATTTATTTAAAAAATTGAAATAAGAAATTATTTTTGATTTGTCACACGCTTTTTCTCGTAGTCGCGCACAACAAAGGCGTCAAACAGACGTCGCTCGAAGAGGTGTTAAACATTTTGATGTCTGGATTTTTGAGAGGCGGCGTCGGCTTTCTCAAAGGAACAGGAGAGATAATAAAGGGAAGCTCTAGCGTAAATAGAGAAGTACGAGTTGGAGTGACTCATGTAAGAGTGCAAGATACATATTTATAAATTTTTTTTAAAGCAGATGAGGAATTTTACGATTGCTGATATTTGCAGGCTTACGTGGTGTTCGTACAAATGTTGGGCGGTACGTGGCTGGAGCGCAACGTGGGCACATTAATCGCGCACGTTTTGGATCTGGTCACAAATCCGAAAGCCGCAAATTCACATGTCGAGGCGGTTTATTCCCGCAAGTGCGTGAATTTCATATTACGCGGAACCGTCGGAAAACTGTTGGGAGAAGGCGCTCAGGCTGCCGCTTGCAAGGAGATAGCGCACATTATCTTAAAACAAATGAATTCTATCGGTAAGGCTAATGTTTTACACGCGCGATGTTTGATTGATGTGCAATTATTTACATCGCTACTAGTGTTTAATATAATTTCATACATAGATTTCAGTCCGGAAAACGCCAAAGATTGCAATCAAGAAACCTTGTTCAGCCAGCACTTGTTAGTATGTGCCTTACAAGAAATGGGTAACTTAATATTAGGATTAGGTACCACAGCCACGAATTTGTTGTCAGATCAATCTTTGAGTACGTATATTTTCGACATTTTTGTAACAATTGCGTTTTGGAAATTGTTTTTATGAAGCGCGCGTAGTCAATTATATCACATGCTTGTGATTTATTTTGTTCAGGCCTGATCGATACCATAATGGCTGTTCTGATACATCCGTGTCAAGCGGCTAGATTGGCAGCTTCCTGGTGTTTACGGTGCATATGCGTGGCGGTACCGAGTCAGATAACACCTTTGATCGATCGCTGCGTCGACGGGATTGAGAACATGCGTAGCTCGCCGGAGGCTATAGCCGGTTACAGCAGCGCTCTCGCTGCAGTGCTTGGCAGTGTTCGCTTGTCACCTTTGGGAGTTCCTCACACTAAAGGAAAGGTATGTGCATGTTATTTATTTGCATGTAAATCTCTCACGCGAGATTCAATTCTTACCAAAACTGCGATCATTTCAGATCATTTTCAATACAGCCGAGGAACTTTTAAGAAGCGCAAGTCAAAACAGCCGTTTGTCCTTGAATCGCACGCACGCAGGATGGCTCTTAATAGGAGCAATAATGACTCTAGGTATAAATGCTTTGTGTAAAAGCACGCGATAGAGTAACACATTACATGTATTATATTACACACAGGGACAGCGGTGGTAAAAGGTTTGTTGCCAAGAATGTTGCTGCTCTGGAGAAATTCCTTCCCGCGCTCGAACAAGGAACTCGAAAGCGAGAAAGCGCGCGGTGACGCTTTCACGTGGCAAGTGACTCTTGAGGGACGTGCTGGCGCGCTGTCGGCCATGTACAGCTTTCTGCTGCACTGTCCGGAGCTTTTGAACGACGATATCACTCGACGATTACTCACACCCGTCGAGTCTGCTCTGGCAATGCTGACAAAGTAAATCTGTTGTTTTTGTAGATATTATAATATTAAACGTTTAGAATACGAAGTTCTTATAACACATGTTTTTTTCTAGTTTATCGCCAGTTTTGAAAAATTATGGCCAGCAACTGAAAGCTCCCGCCGCCATGGTTCGTTTGCGTTTGTACGAAACTTTACTGCTGCTACCACCGCAAACGTTTGAAGGTAAAATCGATGAATGTTATAAGAAAGTTTTAAAATTGTTTTGCGTGTCACCTTTCTTCTTTCTATTTGCATTAACGTTGTTACAGGTTCTTATACGCATCTTCTAAGGATGCTGGTGTCCGAGTTCACACTTACAGACAATCCTGGAAACACAACTACTTCCTTGTTACGTGTGGTTTGTCACGCTAACGATTCCGTGATTCTCGGCACGTGGTTGCAAGAGACCGACCATCGTACGATAGAAGATCAAGTGAGTGACATTTTTAGATTTTGATATAAATTTTTACGTGTATTTTATAATGTTTATACTGACATCTTTTTATATGTGATAGCTACTACTTAGAAAGTTAAACCTTTAAAACGCAGTTTGTACATTAACTTGTAAATAACTTCATGTTTAGATGGAACCAAACAGAAGGGCAGATTTGGAACATGTGAGTAAGGTGTTCTGCGAAGTTTGCCTTTCGTGTTTTTCAGCGCTTTTACATGTTATTAAATGATATTATGTTATATTTTTAACATATAAACTGATTTTTGTGCACACTTCTTACGCATTATACGACGTACTGATTACGTTTTTACTTTGGAATAGCAATATCTTATTTTTTACGTATTTTATTTTTTATATATTCCAAATATTTTTTATATTTCTTTAGGTTACATGCGTGTAAGAACAGTTTCATGTCTTTTTATTGCACGATCTAAAGTTATGTCAATGGTTTTTTTTTTAAGCTTCAACCAAACAGCGCTGCGGGATCTGGAGCATTGGAACACAACACGTGCTGTCTTTATAGACCAGTACCGCATGTGAGTTCAAGACTCTAATAATTTTGCGTAGTATTATTACAAATGATAAGACTAGTATTATTGAAAATCGTGATACGAATTTATGTAATGACTTGCAGATTGAAATGATACCCGGACCATTGCCATTGGGCGTGGCAGTAATCGATCTGTCGGTTACGTTATTCGGACAGATATTCCCGCGCGTAGCGAACAAGCACAAGCTACAGATGCTTGATCACTTCAGCGAGTGCATAAAGCACACTAAATCTGGCAGACAGGAGGCGATACAGATGAACGTGTTCACGGCTGTGTTGAGCGGACTTAAGGGTCTCAACGAGGCGAAAACAGGTTTTGGTCAGGATGACGTCAAGAAATCCGCCACTAATCTTATCATTGTAAGATTTATAATATTATTGTCATAAAAAAGTAGTTTCGTGTCAATTGCACGTAACATGTGAAATGTACATTTTAGAGTACATTAGTCAGCGGAAATCCTATTTTGCGATGGGCGGCGGGTGAAGCGGTCGGGAGAATGGCTCAGGTGATCTCCGACCCCAAGTTTACCGCTGAATTGGCGCAGACCAGTTTCGATCGATTAAAATCGGCTCGCGACGTCGCCAGCAGAACTGGCCACTCGTTGGCATTGGGTTGCCTCCATAAATACGTGGGTGGGATGGGCTCCAGTCAACATCTCAATACCAGTGTCAGCATTCTACTTGCACTCGCACAGGATAACTCGTCTCCCGTAGTGCAAGTAAGATAATATCGCGCTTGTCTTTGTATATTTATCTCTACATCTCAATTACGCGCCTGAACAATAAAATGGAGTTTAAATCAATAGCAATCAAAAGCAAAGCGATAATTTTGTCCAGGTTTGGGCGTTGCACGCTCTGGCTCTGATAGCCGATTCCGGTGGGCCGATGTTCAGAGGTTACGTGGAGCCCACGCTGTCGTTAGCGCTGACTCTTCTTCTCAATGTTCCTCACTCCTACATCGACGTGCATCAATGCATCGGAAAGCTTTTATCGGCGCTTATCACAACAATAGGACCGGAATTGCAAGGTATAAAATGTATTTGAGATTATGATGCACATTTTATATGTGCGCTATAATGGTATAATAGTATAAAGATAATTAATAGAAACATGTGGATTTGTGTCTTTGACGGAGTTACATCATTAAACCTTCGATTTCAGGCAACACGTCTACGATTTGTATGGCGCGATCGTCATTTTTGTGCGCGTGCGCCATTATGCAGGATCATCAAGATCCGCTTGTTCAAGCGGAAGCAACTGGATGTCTTCAACAACTGCACCTCTTTGCTCCCAGACACGTCAATTTGTCTTCCCTCGTTCCCACTTTATGCGTAAGTGTTGACAAACACAAAATCTTTAATCTGTGTATTACATGTGTATAAATTTTTTCTTTTTTGCAGCGTACTCTTTCCAGCAATCACTTGCTTTTGCGAAAAGCTGCAATATCGTGCCTGCGGCAGCTCGCTCAGCGCGAAGCAAAAGAAGTATGCGAGCACGCGATGACGTTGGCTAACGAAAGCAGAGACACCAATGTGGTGGAAGGTCTTGTCATCACAGAGACCGGTCTTCCAGGCGTTTTGTTCAGCATGCTCGACACGGAAACCGACAGTAAATTGATCAAAGACATTCACGACACCTTGACAAGTATGTTGCAGATACTAGCAGCCGATAATCTATCTCAGTGGTTGTCGTTGTGCAAAGATGTTCTTACAATAGCTTCAGGTATTATAATCGAATTACATTTTTGACAACTTCTTTCTATCTTTCTTTCTCGTTTTGAGAAAAATATTTCATTTTGTTATGCAGAATCAAGTGCAATTGAAGAAAACAACACGTCAAATGTGGACGACAGTGCGGCTGACAACGAGTCAGCGGATGCTGAAGGCGACGACGATCAGGTCGAATTTCACGCCGACGAATCGACGAAACAACGACCATCGATCACACCGAGATGGCCAACGAGAGTATTTGCAGCGCAATGCGTCAGACGTATTGTCGCGGTTTGTATAAACAATAAGCAGGCACACTTTGATCTTGCTCTGGCCAAAGAGATGCAGCTTTCTAAAGGAAAAGGTGGGATTTTTTTCAAGTTCTATCATTGGCGTATTGTCTTCCAAAGTTTCTTTCTGAGTTTTTTTATAATATTACGGGGTGGGAAATTCTCTTCTTCAGGAGATTTTCTGGTGTTGCATCTATCGGACCTGGTGCGCATGGCGTTTATGGCTGCGACGAGCGATTGTGATCCGTTGCGACTAGAAGGTCTGAAAACGTTGCAGGAGATTATCGACAAATTTGCCAAGGTGCCCGAACCGGAGTTCCCCGGTCACTTGTTGCTCGAGCAGTTCCAGGCACAGGCTAGTTGTCATTCATTCGAGTATACGTTCGGAAGTCGCGGCTGTTGTACTGAGAACGATAATAATATTTTTAAAGGTCGGAGCTGCTTTAAGACCAGCATTCTCCGCCGAAACACCGTCGCACGTTACAGCCGCGGCCTGTGAAGCGTGCAGCGCGTGGATCGGCAGCGGCGTTGCCAGGGATCTCAACGATTTGCGAAGGGTGCATCAGTTACTGGTGTCGTCTTTGGAAAAATTGAGAGAAGGCAATACTCGACCTCAGCTTTACAACGAGAGTCTATCGACGTTGGAAAGACTGGCAATTCTGAAAGCGTGGGCAGAGGTACATTGAAACAATATGTATTTAAAAATATACGTAATTAAAAAAAAGAAAAACGTTTTTAGTATTTTCATTATTTTGTTAGGTATATGTAGTTGCAATGATAAAGGATGGTTCCGCGCTGAACAGCAAGGACGCGAGCAATCGAAACATGAAAAATGTCAACGACGAGATGAATAACGAGGACTTCGGGGAGTTTGCGTTCCAAAGCGAAAGTTTGTTGAGTCTCGTACAGCCTGAGCTTCTGAGTTTGAGCCAACATTGGCTGTCCGCATTGAGAGATCATGCCTTGCTTTCTCTGCCACCAGGTATTGTTGATATTATGCAGTCATGTATTTTTTGCGTCACAATAATTCGAATTAAGATTAATTTTCTGTCTATGTAATTTTCGCAGAATTTTCTAGTCAATTGCCACACGACGGTGGGGCGTTTTACACCACAGACACTATGGAATCAGCGCGTCCTCATTACGTGGAATCGTGGCCGCCGATTCTGCACGCCGCAACGCTCTGGCTCAATGCGAGGGGATTCGAAATGGAAAACAACAATCAAGAGGACGAGAAAACAGCTCTTTCTAACAATAATCCGAATAACAATAACAATAACGACGAAACTGTCGCGACGTCCAAGACCAACACAAATGTTGAACGTTTCCACTTGCTATTCGGTATGTATACGTGTATTTGCATGTTGTATAATTATTCCTCAATAACTTGGTTCACATATGAAATGTTTATTTATCATAACTATTATAGGTATATGCATGGAAGCTTTGTGCAGTCCTCGTTCTTCTGAATCGCCGCAAAATATAGAAACGTGTTTGAATGCTCTACACACACTGCTCGATTCAGCGTGGGCACGGAAAGTCTTCGTCACGGATCGCTCCTTGCCTATTGAGTTGTGTAATGTTCTTCATAGGTAATGTGTGCATTATGCAAAACCACAGCTTGTTTCTGCATGTCTTACAATATCGTTATATTTCCTTGTTTCAAAGATTGCTCTTGACACGGGAAAGTTATGTCATCCAGATGTTGGTGATGGAAGTACTGAAACAAGTAATGAAAGCAGCGCAGGAGGATCTAGCTACGAAAAAAAAGTTGAAACTTGAAGGTATATACGCGCGAAAATTTAGAGAGAAAGAGATAGTGAAATTATTTTACATAAATATGCTATGTAAATTCATGAATTTACATATATAGTCTTTGTTACTTGTTTTATTTTTAGATGACACGTCGACAAATCACGAAAACTACGAAACAGAGTTGGATCTTCTCGGCGAAGGAGAGGAAAGCGGCGAACTCGTGCCGGGCAAATCGTTGGTCTTCGCCGTCTTGGAGGTGTGCCTGTGTCTTCTGGTACGTCAGATACCAGCGTTGAATCCAAATCCTGGCGGTGCCACCGCTATTCTGTCGCAGAAAGGATACGTGCCGTCCGAGGAGAGCGGCAAGTTGATTGCACTCGCTCTCAGTATAATGGAATCTCTTCCCACTTTGTGCTCTCCGCGAGGTACACGAAAATACAATTTTTCAATTATCTGATGGACTAAAAAAAAAAAGATATATAATTTATTGCTCGTTACTTGTTTTTCTCTAAAGGTGCAGTAGCAATTCTCCCGACATTGCTGTACTTAGCGACGGGTGTGATACGAGAAACTGCGGTGCGTACTGAGAACGATAATACCAAACCGGGATCAGAAGCGCCTGTTCATGCCGCGTTACATTGCGTAAAGAGTCTTATTACCAACAAGTACTCCCGGGATCACAGAAGTCGAGAACAATGGACGGGACTCTTGCGAAGCGCGCTCGCCAAGATTATCGATCTGGCTAAATCAGGTATATTTTGAGACTTTACAAGTCACAAAGAGATCACAGAGACATTAACATGTTACTTAGTTTTGAATCGTGTACATGTTTTATTTAAGGCAATGAAACTAAAATGGACGAGGTTGCCATGATGTTGGGTATCGCGGTATTTGTGCTTCACGCGTCGCCAGAGGTGGTGAGCGCGCCGAATCTGCAATTTCCGTGCATCAATCACTTTCGGCATGCATTCCAATCGGAAAATCTACCGGTAATTAAGCCGATAAAGATCAGTTACTCTCTAGAGAGCAATTTAAATATATATAATGTGTATACGTATATTAGGTGAGGCTGAAGTGCGTGCAAACGTTGAGGACGATATTTCTGCACCCGGAACGTAACATAAGCACCCCGTACATACACGCCCTCGCACCGCGACTAGTAGAATATCTATACAGTGACAAGAGCAAACAGGTGACGAACGATATGGAGCTGACCTTCACATTGGAGTGCATCAGCACGGTGGAGACTCTCATAGGACTCGCCGATCTTGCTAATCGTAAGTCTCGTTTGTGTTAAATCGACACATGACAATACGATATCATAATTATTGGACTAATGTATGAACGTTGAGATATGTTAACGCGAAATATGTTGCACGCTATTCACAGGAGATCTGTTACAAGGTGTGTGAAGAAAAGTAGAAGTTCTTTTAATCTAATGTCCTAACGTACAGTTTTAATACCAAATATATTCTCATCTCTACATGTATATTAAAATATGCAACATGAATTAAAATTTGTCTTAAAATGATTTAGGTATTCAAATGTTGACTCTACTTGTGCCAATTTTAATCAACTACTTACTGGAGGGTGATGAGATTCAGTGCGCTACTAAGTATCAAGCGAGTCTACATCAACAGAGTTTTCAATGGCTCAATAAAATCGGGCCAAAATATCCGCAGGTAGTATTTATTAGAAAATAGTTTCAAATCTCTCTGGTAACAAATGAGTGTGTGTTAAATGATTGTTGCTTTTTCAACTAGGAATTCAAGACGTTGATGTCGCAGTCCACCGAGCTGAAGACCAAATTAGAAAATGCCGTAAGATCGAGCCATCAGCAAGCACAACGACATATGCGACAGGTTGATTCAGTAAAACCGCAAATTAAGATATCCGCGCCCTCGATCAAGTTGAAAACCGACTTCTCTAACTTCAACTAAACGGAGAAAAAGAGAGAGAAAGAAATAAAATTAACACTTCTTCCACCCGCGTCAACTTGAACGAGATAATTTATCAGAATCACGTGACTAACGTGAGTAAGTACGATAGTATTAGCTGTTCTCTGTTATAATACGCATACATTATCGTGATTAATCCTTGCTCACTTATTATCGGTCAGGCAAGTGGAATTTAATATAGCTAATTATTATAATATATCAGTATCGTGATAATTACCAAGTGATATTTCGCTGTTAGAGAATCCTATTTGACTCGCTGTGTACTTAGAAAAGTAAAAGAAATAGGAATCACAATGACACATACAGCTGAAGAAGATGGATTCCTGTCCAAATAATTATATGAAGAGAAGAGCTGACGATCGATTAATCACTATCGTAAACTAATGTTCATCTTATTTGTCTTGATCCTATTTAATTCCTTCGGTATCGAGCCCAACAACGTTCCTGATTCCGCAATCACGCTTTCTTATATAAAGTGCATGGTAACTTTATATTAGATTTTCCAGAAAAAGAAAGAAACAGGTGTATATATAAAATGTAGCATACGTTTATATATTATATTTAATATAGAGAGAGAAGAATAGTAATTTATTTAAAATAATGTGTAGAACCGGCTCAGAGATAAGAAACTTGAGATAATTAAATAATTGGTACAAAATATATGATTATATATAACATATATGATTATATATAAAAAAAAAAAATTTGTAATACGCACTAATAATTGCAGCGGCGCTCAGTTATCAATTATTTAATTGTCTTAATTTATTTAATAATGCAATTAAAATAACAGATGTTAATATATTTCGTCCCACACAATACACCCAATAGTCCGATAGTTTTATCAACAATTATGAAAAATAGTTTTATTTCTTGGAAGATATGATATCTGATTAAGTGCGAGATGACTAAATATATGAAAATAGACAACAACGTGAGATGTGCACAAAGTAAGAATTAGATAATATTGTAAACACAAATATCTCTGTACTCACACGTAATGAACCATACAGTTGAATCATTAACTTATAATTCAAAGATTTTATTTTTAAGCATTTTTTTTGTATATCGACAGAATTTATTTATTAACAAATTATGAATATAATTTTCTTAAGAGAATACTACTTGCCATAAGAAATGGGACTTGAACGCAGTTGAAAAATGAGACGAACTCCTTTTGATAAGAAGACTGATAACCCGCTACGTTTTATTTATTAATATATTTTATATATTTATGTATGTGTATGTACACATCGTAGTCTTGCATTTATTTCACAGTTAAGAAATGAGACAGTAGATTATTAAACTAAATTTTCTCAAATGTAACTTGTGTCTATTGCGACATATCTGACCATTTATCTATGTCTGACCATTTTGTACCTATCAAGTGTTTTCTATGAATGTTTTTTTTTTTTTTTTTTTTACCATGACAAGTTGTACGATAAAACGGTATCACATAATGTTGGGCATTAGTAGAAAATGGACTAGTAATATCTTTGACACGACCGATGTTTTTATGAATCTTTAAAAAATTATATATGTATGTATTGTAATTATAGACACGATATGTAGCGTAATAGAAAAGCACTAATAACGATCCGTGTACAAATACATAAAATGTTATGACATTATTACAAGACGCGTGACACTCCGAAACCGAAAGTTATTTATATATATATAGTTCTTTGTACCTAACGAAACATTAGTGTGACATCGTTTTAGAACTCAGTAGATGTGTGTGAATAAATATATTATAATACACAAATTTCTTTCTCTCTCAGTATAAAGGGAGAGAATAACGATATCGCAACATGATGAATATTACTCGACATGTTTTTAAGCGGGTTGTCCGTAGTCGTTGCTTCAAAAACTATTATTAACATTTTCTCAAACTTGGTGAAACAAACAATTTATTTATTGAAAAAAGAAACGTTTTTTCTGGTTTTTTATAGGAAAAAATTTGATTTATAGACAACAACAGGTGTCAGCCAACTTGAGGTTTGATGCAGTATATGTCTATTTAAAATGTACATTTAAATTCGAATTATTTGTGTAATTAAATCTGTATTGAAGAGAAACAAACTGCAATAGATGCAGAACGAATTATGTTAGCACGATAAATGCTCTACTATTTTTTATATGCTTACTTTAGACCAATTTTGTTAAGTACAAGTTGTATCTTTTAATTGTAATCGCCCGCGACAGCACTTTATATATTATATATACATATATACCCAGATAGCCAACTGTGTGCAAGTTATTGGCAATTTGCCACAAATATATTATACGTTGTCAGCAATACAACAAAAGGGGGT
>QVNV01009807.1:0-12622 GCA_014825455.1 Pseudomyrmex pallidus | reverse complement strand
CCGTGGGATTATGCCTGAACGCCTCTAAGGCCGTATCCTCTCTAGTCAAAGGTGGCAATGATATCTCTAGGAGTCTCGTGAGTCGAAAGACTCAAAACAATGTGACACTACTATGCGACGGGATTATTTTTCCCCGTCGTCGCACGAGCCCGGTTTGCCATGCGGCGCTTACGCGCTCGCGTGTTCGGGATCTCACCGAGCGCGGCATTGCGTCATGGTTATAGCGGTCGATCATGGGTATCGCAAGTTCGAGATGTCAAGACTCGGAATCGTCTGTAGACGACTTAGGTACCTAAAGTAGAGTTAAAGAACACAAATATGATATTAATAGAAATACCACCCAACATACGATCATTACTGACCGTAAAGTTTCAACGTCATATGATTTTGATTGGGACCATGTTAGGATTTTAGATGTGGAGCCCTCATACAAAAGATTAATATCCGAAACTTTGGAGATCTTATACTATCGTGATAAATTAGTGAGAAATATGAGAACGATAGAAGATCTCATTATGCCTTTATATCGTAGAGATGTAAAAACGATCTTTTAAAAGCATGGCAATTAAAATGGGAAATAATATTCCTTCTAATATAAAACCTATAGATTTAACTGATTTATTTAAAACTGTTTTACAGACACTTACTGGATAGTTGTCTTCAATTTTATACTTAAATTGTTTTATAATTTTATTATATAATTTATAATATTGTTTTATAATTTTTACATCACTACTTTTTCTACATACATCACTTTTAGATACTTTTATTTTCTTTTTGTTTGTACTTACATTGTAATAATTTTTTTATGCTTTTTGTCTGTTTAAAAATGAAACAATACGACCGCAATAAAATAAAATTAAAAAGTAAAGTAGACCTTCAAGCCTTGGACTGCGGGTGGAGGCAGGTTTTTTGTCTGTTTGTTTTTTTTATATTTTTATTCTTATCTTTTGCACTTACTTAAGAAAATTACATCAAATTGTTAATAAAAAATATTTATCTCTCTCTCTCTCTCTCTCTCTCTCTTTCTTTCTTTCTTTTTCTTCTAATAAGAAAGAAGCAGCAGTTGCAGATTTGTATAGAAGTGCGCGTATATAGTATGTGGAAGTATAACATTGATATGCGTATCTTTTTACTGTGTGTTCGTGCGTGGATATTCGCAAGCAGAAAGGAAGGGATGTGGAGACAGACGAGGAAGAGAGGAAAGAATAAATGAGTAAAATAGCGTTGTAGGTGTGGGTTAAGCGGGGACTGTAAATATCTGTTATATCTCGCGCACAACGGGGAGGCACGTCCGGCGTATATACATATATGTATATACCGCTTTAGGCACGCCTCTGTTCTATCATATTGATATCTATAAAGATCGGACTGACGAATTGTCAGATGTAAAAAATGCTCGACTAAATTGATAAATTATAGCTATGTCAAATCAGTTATGAAATCAGATGCGGAGTTGTTCTTCTGCGGAGATGAAAGAATCAATTGTAATACGATTTAAGTAGTCGTCTTTTATTCACTATCCATATGTAATATCTATTGATACTAATTGCAAAAAAAAGTCTTTTCTATCATTGTATGTATCGAGGATTTTGAGAGGTTTTTATCTGTATATAAAATAGAAAATATCGATTATTTTCAGTAATCGCTAATCGGAACATACGTGTCCAATAAATCTTCGATAGAATGATAGTTAAATTGCGATTACTCTAACAAAAAGTTCTAAAAGCTATTTGTCGTTATGACGAGTCTTTCGTGATGGGCATGCAAATCAAGATTTATGACAATTTGAAAGCCAAAACTCGCTTGCGATATATATGTGTACAATGTAAGAGATTGCGTCACATTGTCGACCGAGAGAATCGGCTTCGAGGCAATTCGAGACCCGATCCGAAGAATTGACGTTCCCGAAGGGGGCGCGGCACTTTCTCTCACCAGAGTTTCAAAGCAATATAAAATCGAGGAAATCTTCCTACAAATGCTTGCACACATTTTGCTTCTTGTCGTAGTCGTCCTAATCGGCGATGTCTGGCAGAGAGTTGTTTTCTCGCTTCATTTAAAATTCAATTTATCCAAAGTGGAAAATATATTCGTGGTTGTCTGCTTAGAGAGAGTGGCTTGGCACATAAAATACTTCATTTTACGAGTGTGTATAAGAAATTATATACCATTTTTAATAATTTTACTAAAATAATTATAAAATTTAACCAATTTGCTCCTATCATTTATCTGGAAAACTGTGTGCAACAGATCACGCTGGTTTTTTAATCGTTAAGTATATGTGCAATTATTACATACCTATACCGATAACATAAAATAAGCTAACAAATACGGGTAAGAGGAAGTCGTAGAAGAAGACAAAATTACCCATAGGGGGAGCCACACAATCGGCAAAAGCGACAACGGACTAGGCGCGGTATAAAGAAGAGGAAGAACACGACTAACAGAGAAATTCCATCGTCAACCGGTCGAGACTTGCAATAGAATCGGGAGGTTTTCTTTGACCAGCTACACGTTCACGCGAGCCTGCCTGACCACTTGTGATTCATTTTACGCAATAAGCCTTCGCTCGCGCTGTGTATTTAATTTCATTTGTTTTCTGCACGTATCTTCTCAAGTCTTGCGCGAGATGCATGCCAGACTTGCACGACAAAACTTCAACGAAGAAACGTATACAGGTACACTAGTTTTTTCTTTTTTGCGAATGAAAATCCTTTCTTCTATAACTAAAAACACATATTTTATATACAAATTATTCTATATTTATATTGAGTAAAATTTAAACCTTCAAATATTATCGATTCTCAATAATTCACATTTTTACAAAATAAATTTATTTACGTACAAAACAATAAAAAAGGTCAAATAATGAGCAAACACCAGTTATCGGTGGTGTAACAGTGATTTATCTATTTTAACAATAATTAACTGATAAATTTATTTATCAGTTTTGCTGCACTTTTTCTGATATTACCAAAAATATTGACATCTCAATTCAACATAGAGATGCGATATTCTGGACTAATAACAGATTTTGCTACTTTTCGTTTTATGTGTTATAACTACTTCGTTTTATGTGTTACCTACTTCATAATTTTAAGTATGATTTGCTCAATGAGACAGTTTCATTACATTGCATGCCTACATGTTTAAGGAGTCTACATGCATCGTACGTCATATGGTGCTATGAATCCGTGTTAGTAAGCGCAAGGAAATAACGGATCTCTTTAAACGTGCACAGATATAATTAGAAATCTTATTTATGCGTAATAATTTATAATGAAATTTTCTTAAAAGACTGTTATTTTTGATAGACACAACGACGTGTAATTTACGAAATTTTTGTTCAAATTGTGTCGTAAGAGCATTAACAAAGCTTTTCAAATCTCTTCGATCACTATTGAAATTTTGACAACACACAAGGTGGACAGATTTACTTATCTCTAGTATGAAAAATCAGCCATATTTCAATCATTCAATTCAGAAAAGTTTCGATCTTATTCTTCTTACGTACTTGGCAACTCTTTCTTTGCAAATCCAGTTATATCCTTAATCAAGAATTCAATTTAAATGTCGGACATTTGTTGTCTAAATAGTGGCTTGCAAAAAGAATTATTTCTTTAAAAAGCCTGTCTTATAATATTCAGTTTTTGATTTAAGAGAAGAATAAATATCACAATCGATTTGACATCGCTTAAAAAAAAAAAAAAAAAAAAAACAACAAGTGTGCTACTATTTCCAATGTACTCTTCATCGGAAACGCTTCTTTGCACAATTTTCACGTACACATACTATTTCATTATCTCGCCATTTACTGACGCTTATGATACATTATTACGCGATGTCCAGGCAGTGCGCAACTATGTATTACGATAAATACTCAGCGCGTGATACAGCGAGATCGGCAGGACCTGTTCCCTAAGACGGTGAAATATTTCCGCGATAGACATATAACCTTTCGCCATAACTTCCCACGCCTCTCGACGAGCGTTTCTCGCCGCACCCGCCGCTGCACCGCTTGACCACCAGCAGGCAAAACACATCCAAGACCGAGTGAACGTGACCAGCGTTTCGCTTTCTCGCAGTTTTTTTTTACGCGAATCAATCGATATTTGATAGATCTCCAACTACTCTATTTCTTGTGACACGATGCAACTATATTTCTATGCAGGTTCAGTGTTTTATTATGACCGAAAAAAACTTCACTAAAAATAGTACGTTATGTTATGTAAGAATTTTATTGTGTGTGTGTGTGTGTTATAACATAAAAAAAAAGATTTAATTGTATTTAAAATAAGGTTTTACGCGATTTGCAGTTAAATTGTGATCTAATGACTTAAATTTGTACATGGAATATTACTAATTTAACTGCGTTTTATTTTATAATAAATGCTTAATACATTTTAATAAATACATTTATTAAACTCAGTGATAACACTAAAAAAAAAGAGAAATTAATCGAATCGTGAATCCAATAAACAAGTCATTTTAGTTGCTCTTATTAACGACGAAGTTCCTGTGAATTCAGGCTAAGTTCTGCCGAAAGATGTTCTAACCAGACACTATGGATATTATCTTCTGGGATTTATGCGGCTTTTTTCTTAAATGCATTTATCATTCCGCGATGTCAGCGACTCGCTTTCAGTCCGGTCTTCGTCTTCCTTTCATCTTCTAGCGCGGCTTCTCTCTGTCTCTTCGCTCTTGCGCTTCTCCTCGGCTTTTGCCGAACTCTCGGCTATCTACTTTATACGATACGCACAAACACAACGTTCACTCTCGCTCTCGCCTATATTCTCTTTCTCTCTCTCTCTCTCTCTCTCTCTCTCCCCCTCCCTCCCTCCTTCTCTCTCTCTCTTTCTTCCTTACTGTCTGCAACATGCCAACATGGCACTGACTCTCTTGCTTCTTTTTGGCATTCGTTCCTGTGTTTCCTTGTTCTTTTTTACACCATCGTCGTAGTGTTGAGCCTTTTCGGGCACAAACGACCGCGGCTCGAGGCTACCCCATGCTGTCGGGCTCTCCATGATTCTTTATAATGCTTGTAACGGGTGTTGTGACGTTCTCCGAAATACCTTCTTCCCAAACGTGATATATGAAAGCAAAACGATAGCGCATCGGTCAACGACCCATGTCGTATCGATTTGCGTGAACATAATTCGAATTGTTTAAAACTTTATAAGTTTAATAAAATTTAAAAAAAACGATGATCTATAAGTTTAGTCTTTAAATTGCTCTTACGTGGTTTAATTAATCTACATTCACTATCACTTCATCTAATTAAGAGCTGAACTTTTCTGTTTTACCACCGCTGTTGCGAGCCGTACTTACTCTGCAACCATTGATCGTAATGAAAAACGCTTCTCCAAAATAAAAAAGAATATCCTAAAATATGGTCTCGACAAAAATCAACAAGAAAAACGAAAAAAAGTTTATTCACTGTTACCACGTAAACATTTTCACTTCGTGTACAAAATTGGTCAGTATGAATCACAACACAACTTGTCATTCTATAGACATAAACAAATATTATGACTGTTTTAGAAAAGAATTTGGAAGCTTGTAAGAAAAGCAAATGTGGCTCAACAAATAATGCAATTTTTAGCAAAAAGCGCCGAAGTACTATTACCCGTCATACGAGAAACATACATCTATCCTTGTCTCTCTCGTGTCATTTATCCTTGTTTTGATTCAACTCGGTCCCGAGAGATGGCGCCAACTACCCGATAGCGTAACTGCTGAGTGGCAGTTGTGAAGAATTTTTGTATCGGTTCAGCATCCTCTTAAAGACTTAATTTTATTTTATGTGAATGTTCCATAATATATGCAGCTCGTGGTAACCTTGCACTTCCATCAAGATTAAAAACTTCAGCCTTATATATATGAAATATCACGTATTTTAATACCGTCAAATCTATAACCAAATAAAAGAGAGTCATAAAATAATTCAAAAAATTATATTGCTTATATTATATAGCCACGTTGTTAAATATAACCATAATTATCCTTTATACACCGCCGGAATTTTAAAATTCAAAATCATGGATGGTTCTCTCATAAAACCCTATAATAATTCATATATATGTATGTCTACTATAATATTTTATATATATGTATGTCTACATTATTCGATGTGTATGAGTCATCGCATGACGCTATATAGAGTCATACTGGCGGGGAGCAAGAGCGGAAAATAAAAAAATTTTTAATTCACAAAATGAAGGATTTTGGGGATTTTTGATGATGCTGATTACGTTTATTTGGTTCAAATCACGAAAATCTATATGTATGTATGTCTCTCTCTCTCTCTCTCTCTCTGTGTGTGTGTGTGTGTGTTGATATTGAGATATATATTATTCCGAAAACTTGCATTAATATGTATTAATATACAGATTGTATTAATATACAGATATGCATACATATTAATACATAAATGGAATTTTAAATGTTGAAGTAAATTACATTTGTACACAAACAAAAAAATAAAAAAATATACACTTTATTTGATAACATCATACTGGCGATCTAAAGGTTATAGTCCTTAAGTCTTGTACTTGCAATGTGATTCATCTATAAGTTGTGTAATTCGCGCGACTTGTTCGGATTGTCTGCAGGCGCGTCTCTCTCACTATTCTTACGCAAATCTGATGACCGATCATGCCTAAAAACTTATTGATGGTGAACGTCGCTCCGCGCCAGTCCCAAAATTTGCATTTAAAATCATCATAGCTGCGGGCGCCAAAGTGAAAAATATGACTTTCTCTCGCAGCTTGACGAGCGCAAACGCTATAGGATAAAAAGAATTGCGTGCGGTTTGGCAAAGAGACGTGAGAAAAAAAACAAAATCGAAACCATACGCTGTAGATGTGAATGGTCTTTGAGACTTTAAATGCACGCAAAAATTCTCATTCTGTTTTCATAATTCATTAGTGAGATTGCTAAAGATATACGCAAATAAAATAACTTCCGATTACGTAGCATCATCAGAATATTATTAATTTTTACGATATTATATTATCATTTGATGTGTCCTTTGATCAATTTTTGTTAAGTTTACACAAAATATAAATACAATTTTATATACTTTTAAGATAAGTTTACATGTATTTTATGAGAAAACGTTTTATCTCAGTTTTTGATGCGGATTAAAAAAAATTCATTTAATGTAAATATACATTTTTTCAAGATATTTCCAAGTTTCTAACAAAGTTGAATCACATCATTAGACTTTTTAAGCGTATACCCATTATCGCTCCGAAAAATGAAAAAATGATTTATAGTGCCAAAAATACACTACAATTTCTTACGCGGGATAAGTTTCTAGATCAACTTTTCAAGCAATTTTATTTCATGATTGTCATCGGTTCAGATTATTTTAATAAAAAGTAAAGACGAAGTGCGTAAAAACGGGAGAAAAAAGAAAAAAAGAGGGATAAAGATAAATAACTAGATAGATAGATGGATAGATAGATAGATCGATGGATAGATAGATTGATGGATAAATAGATCAATGGATGGAGAAATAAATAGATAAATAGAGTCCGACCGGAACTTCGATTTCGATTTCGATTTCCAAAAATCAAAGTTTCGGCTTATTTCGATTTCGGTCGAAATTAAAAGAGTTACAGTTTTGACAGTGTAGCCAAAACTGTATTACAGTTACAAATTCGCAATATGACAGCCAGCGCCACTGCGGCGATCATGCAAAATCTGTTTCTTGTGTTCTGTGAGTAAATTCCACTTGGCGCTCGCGACGATCGCGAGCATAGATTGAATTTACAATGTTCGCATTGGTAGATTGGCCAGACATGATCAATGCGATTGGACAAAATGTGGACACCTCCAAAAAGCGGAAAATGACACTACATTGTCTTACACACACACACACACACACACACACACATATTCACATGCACACATATCCTGAATACACACGCATATCTTATTGTTAGCTCGCCTAAGTAGCATCGTAAATCGATATCAAGACTGCACCTACATCAGGTATGAAAGTCCCAATTTTAGGTTTTATATCTCAAAAACTATTACCGGACTTTGTGCCCATTGATCATTTTGTTCAATGGGCACGTATTGAGAACTATCATGTAACAAAGTTACATTTCAGAAAAATTAGCCAAAAGTTATTTTCCATAAGAATTCTGCAAGATTCTTTCAATAAAATGTTTTAGAAAATATAAAAGTATATTTTATGTGTGAAAGAAAGGAATAAGCAAAGCTAATGGGAAGAAAAAAAAATGCACGAAAACGTGACAGGAAAATGCGACCGTGTAAAAAAACAAACCGCAGAAGGTCGAGATCTGCGTCTGGCACCATGACGTCTACAAAAAAACAAAGGTGATAAAAAAAAGAAAAAACAAAACGACGGGAAGAGAAAGACACAGAGGAAGTGAGATGAAAGAAAGGATAGAAGTTCCGGCGAAAAATCGGAATATAACACTGGCGATGCTGGCTCGGACACGTCTTATAACAGAAAGGATTCGCTGCAATTTATTGGCTAGAGAGCCGAGAATTTATGCAAAACTTTATGTTGGCAGGTGGTTTCATACGGGATGAAAAACTGAAATTTTTTTCTACTTCCTCATATTTTCCTCTCTTAAATTTCATTCCTTGTTCGTCTTTTTCTCGACGCACAATTCGGATAAGTCATAAAAAATGAAAAAGCGAGTGAGACATCTTGTTAAACGTGATTAATGTAATTTAAGATACATAGGTAACATAAAAAAATTAGTTTTATACAAGTTTATGTGTACAAAAAATCATAAGCCTCTTTCAAATCGTGATTCTAATATTGTAATCTTTATAATATTTCGACATGTTGTACAAGCAGGTAAAAAGCAATGCCTTAAGCGCGGGATAAAACTATTGCGCGGCGACAGTCGCGGCCGGAAGATGCAGAAAAAACAAACCGAAGTATAAGGACGGAAGAATAGGGTGAATGGAGAGTACTGTTGAGAGAAAAGAGCGACGAGGGAAGAAAGAGAGAGTTTTGCTTCTATCGTTTACTCACTTTGTTTTCCCACTCGTAGTATTCATTTCAAGGACAGGAGAAACATTTCGATCGGCTGTAAGGAAGATTCTTGGCTAAGATTTTCTGCGGGGCAGCTAGCAAAAGGATGCACTAAATCTTGCCCGGATATCTTGCGAGTATATCAGAGTCAGTGTGGCAGCGGGGTGCCCGATACAGCCACTCTCTTCTCGATGCTGCGCGCTCTGCAGAGAAAAAAAAGAGGCACAAGAGAAAGACAGAGAAAAAGGAAGACACGGAAAAGAGAGGAAAGGAGAGAAACGCAGTTGCTGCCGTTGCACTACGTCGCTCCGTTTCATCGTTACATCCTGTTCCTCCATTTCGATCAGATATGTATCGATCGTTACCAGAACTGCCGTCGTCTCTCGTGTACACACGTTATTACGTTCTTGATCTAAGAGATCGGAAAAGATACTGCTGCGAAAAGAAATTATGCTGAAATAGACTAAGACAGAGTCCGATTTGCGCGAAGGGATAGTTGTATGAAGAAAGTTTACATAGTTTTGACGACGATATGTTGCTTCTCTTACGGATTAATTTATTGCCAGGATCGTATTATTCTTTTTTTACGTAACAAATCAAACGAAAGTTTTATTTCTGTCATTAATTAAGTTCTTATCAAGTAACATAATCAACCAAAACCACCAAAGTTTACTTTCGCGCACTACTACACTGATTTTTATAAAAAGCAATTAATTTGTCTGCATAAATGTATGACATACAAATTGACATACAAATGTATAACGATGAATTGTACATAAAGAAGATTTTTTCCCCGACATCACATATTAGACACCGAATTTGCAGTGCGTTCTAGTTAGAGAAAGGCCCGCTGTTTACAATGAAACTGTGACCTCGCTTGACCCAGCCGGCCGAATCTCTGACAAAGGGTGGGCACGAATTGCGAAATACGAAATTGAATGAGCCATAGTTCATTCGAAAGGAGAGGTCGAGAGAATAAAAAGTATAAGAGGGTTTGAGTGCATGGGCCTTGCTTTCCGAAAAATTTGCATGCAAAGTTGAGCGTGCGACCAGCGTTAAGTAGAATAGATAAGTTAGTTATAGCGTGAAGCGTCGTGCCTGCGCGGCCTAAGGCGCGCGCTTTGTAACTTTTGGCGTCCGTTACGAGTTCGAAACCTCGCAGTGCCAACTTTTTTTTTCCTTATAACGACTATATCTATCAACTTAATTTTTTTTTTTTAAGTTTTTGTAATAAAATATTAATAATAACGACGCAATTAATTTATTATACATATAATATAAATATCGTGTTATCGTATCCGGTAACTTTGTTTAGCAGAAGACTACCATAGACAGAAAGAAAGACCGATCTTCCACATCATTGCACTCGAGTCGCCGAAACAAGCTTTCGTCATGTTGAGTTTTCTCTTTAACGTTCGGTCCAAAGTAAAGAAAGAAAGGAATACTGCTTGTTCGACGGTCGCAAGAGATAATCGAAAAGAACGATAAGTGGCGTAACAATCACGAGATCGATACAGAATAGACGCGATTTTTGATAAAAGATTTTTCTCGTGGACATTCTTCTTTTATGGCGTTTATATTTTATAGAGATATTGAAATGAACGTTAAGTAAACACATATGTATGTATAGTGTAAGAAAGAGAGATATTAACAAAGAACAAAAGTTGAGACTGTTATTAATTAATGATCATATGTTTACAAAATAGTTCAATTAATTAGTTTCAATTAATTAACCGACTAAAGCGTGAAGAAAAAACTACCAAATTTGAAAACTTCTAATTACTTTGTCCGCCTCAAATATTTATAGCTATCAAAACTATCATTTTCAAGAACCGCAAAATGTGCACAAGATATCCCGTCTCTGATACGAGAGAAAGGCACATGCACTAACATCGCGTATTTGAACTAACAGAGAAGAGATGCGCAAAATGTGCCCCGGTCTGGCTTTCTTTCGGAGTTTGGCACTGAAAGATGCAATAGACACTAAAACAATAAGAGAGAGCACACGCGAAGTAGCACATCCGCTCTAGCTACCAACTCTTGCTACTTTGGAGAACGCAGTTGGATTCTAAGGGAAAAACGCGCAATTGTCCGACAGTAGCTCCAGGCTTAACTGATACTAAGGGACGAGCACGCGCGACAGTATCAACGAACAAAACGAACAAGTTCCAGACTAAAGAAAAACTTTTACCGTTCACCAGCAGAGTCAGCGAAGAATACGCTATCGCTTCTTCGAACACTCGTTTTTCTCTTTTTCATGTTAAAGCAATGAGGATATAAATAAGACTTTTCAGCTCAACGAAAACATCGGTTTTGATTCATTTTTTATTATTATTACAAATTCAAAAAAACTTTGATTACAAAAAAAAAAACTCAAAACAAAAATTCTACCTATTTACAATATAAATTTAATTAAGTCATTTAAAAAAAATTGTTGTTTAGAGATATGATTATTCAAAGAACAACTGTTTAAACGTAATTTTTTGTCAAAAGCTTATATTTGGGAATGTCTTCAAATGTTTAAGTTTATAATTTGTTTTTTGTAGGATGCCTTGTATGCATAAAGCAAATCGAACCGCACCCTTCCTAGTAGTCGCTGAAGTTATTGCGACAGAAACCGGAAGCGTGCCGACGCGGCGCAACGGAAGTCCAGGAGCTGAACGCGATCCTATTTCTGCAGTCGCGTCATGGTGGTAGTATTATGGATGTGGCAAAACGGTACGGTCATGATTCAAAAGACGCCAGTAATGAATTTCGCAAGAAGAGAATGAGACAACAGGAAAAGACTCACAAAATATAATACTTGTGTCTACATATGCTCGTCTCATATTGATAAAAAAGTGCAAAACTTACACAAGTATCTTAAGAAAAGTTTAACATTATATGTAAACTTATTATATTATATCTAAACAAATAGATATATCTAAACAGATTATATAATATATTATTATATTGTTACATTTTATTATTACTTTATTTATACTTTATTATTACTTTATTTATACTTTTGCATTATTTAAAATCTCTTACATTTCTTACATTTATATCCCATTTTAATACAACTTATGTATATATATATATATACATATGTATGTATATATATACACGACTAGCTGTTATCGATATTTAACGTCATATTATGTATGCTTTCTGATATTACAAATCAAAATTTCTTAATAAAAAATAGTTAGATACTTTCATGTATGCAGTCATGCGTATAAAAACGTGCTCATGAAATAAGAGCACAAATACATACAGTTCGCAAACATGTTATCTGATATGCGTGAAGTGCTACAATTATAATTAATTGCAATTATATTTAACTTAGTAACTTGTTTTCATATTGCTAATTAAGTCATCATCTATATATACACATATATATGTCTTTTTTATATATTATCTCATTTACAACAGTTTTACACTACAGTCTTTTTTATTACAAAGATAATATTATACATTTAATGTATATTTACACGATGACTTAATTAGCGATACGAAAACAAATATATATATATGCGCTCTCTCTCTCTCTCTCTCTCTCTCTCTCTCTCTCTCTCTCTCTCTCTCTCTCTCTCTCTCTCTCTCTCGTGTGTGTGTGAG
>QVNV01009805.1:0-27657 GCA_014825455.1 Pseudomyrmex pallidus | reverse complement strand
GTCCCGAGAGATGGCGCCACCTACCCGATAGACGACAGCGGCCGAGTCGCCGAATCCAAGGTCACTCGCCTGTCCAGCATCCTCTTAACATGCCCGCCGGTAAATAGATCGCGAAGCTTCCGTGATCGCATTTTCGACAACAGAATCAAATAATCGATTGTTTCACATTTAACATATAATTTCTGAGTTTATTTTTCAACGGCTATTGTTTGCTCCGTTAATTTTTACATTTGAATCGAGAAGTTTTGAACAGTACAGGTCTTGTTTATTTTGTTTATTAAATTCCTGAATTTGATTGTATATTTTTGAGTCTAAATATTAAATAGATATGTAATAGGTTGACATATACATATAAGTATAAATTGTTGTAAGATGTTTCTCCAAAATTTAAAATTTCTAAATTTAGGTTTTACATTTTTGAGAAACAGAAGAAGAGACATTTTGCGATAATTTAAATAGAAGATCATTATTTAGGACAATTTATATACTTGTGTGCTAATATATTTTACTCGTCACAGTACTAACTGTGCCGGATAGTGCGAGTGGTTTGTCCCGTCCGATTGTCAGCGCGAACCCGAAAAAAACGCTAAACTCTTTGAACTCCATTTGTCAGGAATTGACGAAGCGCGCGCGCTTGTATCGGACAGACAGAAGACACGTCATCTGCGCAAATTGTCTCTGTAAAACGGGGTTGTTCTCTTTTTTTGCGGCGGCGGCGGCGGCGGCGGAGGATAGGTGAGGAAAACGAGTGCACTGCAGGCATTGTCATCCGCAGCTAACAATGTGACAGCTGCTAAAAAGAAAGGCTCGTTCCTGTCTCGCGAAGACACGCTCATCGCGACGCTCGTTTTCTTTCGTTCAAATGAACATATTATCGACAACCGTTGCGCGTTTTCGGAAGTGCTATATAATATACTCGTTAATTTTAAACGTTGTTCGCGAAGTTCCAAAGTGATATTGGATGTCTATGTATGTTTATTTTTGTGTTTACTTCAGTCGTTAGTTTTACTAAAAGTAATGCAAATTACTTATAAAAAAAAGTTAATAGAATTCGTCTCGAAGTTGATCTTTCAGAAATATTGAATTTTTGTTTATAGTTATAATAAATTTTATACAATTTTTTTTCTCTCAATCCCGAAAATCCTCAATTTTTCTCGTATACGAGTACAACTCGAGAAGATCTGCTTCGTTGTCTCTTACCTGAAACATACGATCCACTTTTTGCCGAACGCCCTCGTGATCCAAGTTATCAGCGAATTTTCCCATCAGCTCGTACACGGCGGTCACAATGTCCGTCATCTCTTCTCTCGTGATGCAGCCGTCCCCGTTGATGTCGTAAAGAGAAAACGTCCAATGAAGTTTTTCGTCTATCGAGCCGCGGGACAATTTACTCAGACCCATGACAAAGTCCTGGAACCATAAAAACCGACGTTGGTAACGTAACGTCAACGTTGTCGCGCGAATTTTCCGCAATGTAGAAATGCAAGATTATGTCCTGCATAGGACGTGCATATGTGCACGTATTATACGGATTGTATACGCGATATCGTACATAGAAGTCGCGTTATATTACTCAATTTGCTTCAATTTTTTCAGCTTCCTGAAAACACAGTAAATATTCGCTTATTTTATATTTTCTCTCTCTCTCTCTCTCTCTCTCTCTCTCTCTCTCTCCCATTTAATTCTCTCAATGATTACAATTTTTCTTCGCGAACGGAGTTGAAACAGCTTCTATCGCATGATAATTGAACAACGCTGCTGGCGGATATAGTAGATTTGAGCGGTAAACTTTAGTGCGCGCGTTGGCTGAATTGCGACGCGGCGGTGCCGAAACTTGGGATGAAAAGTACAGATGTGAGCATATGTAGAATGAACGAGATCTGCGGCTGTGTGAATCATGCATTTGCAACTTGCGGCCAACTTGCCGTGAAGTTCGGAAGGTACGATTGTTCCACATCACAAACCGAACCTTACCTTTGTAATTCTCGATCTAAAATTAGATTTGAACTAAATCCAGAAAAAAATTACTTTTCGAAGAGTCACAGTTCTGAAGTAAAAAACAAAGTAAATCGATCTCTTAATAGCCTCACTATTTTTTTGTAAATAATAAAAAAAAAGTACATCCTTGGTTTTCAAATCGTACGTAACGAGGAAAGGCGCGCACAACTTCTGCCACTGAACAGATTCTTGCATTAACGTCGCGACGCAATCGTGAAAATTTTGCTCGTATAAAAAGGGTCGCGAGAAAAAAAGACCGGACCGTTTCAGAGAAATAGGTCGGCCCCGCACAAAAGCAATTTAAACGCGAAGAGGCGTTAAATTTAATCGCGCGGTAATTGAGCAAATAACGACGACGCGGCCTGTGTGTCGCCCTCGGAGGAGATAAACTATGCGCTATCAGTCAGTTGAGTTACGATGCGAAAGTCCCGCCGCATATTAATATATGCACGCGCATGAAACCGCAAGAATTTCGCGAAGAGGGGGAATGCGTCGACACATATGATGTATGTAAAAAACTAATAAAGAAATAAAGCCATCAAGAATCAAACACTGGATGTACGTGCGAAATATAATTGTTTCAAACGTGTAAATTAATACACACAGTAATTAGAATTATACACACCCACACGTATCGTATGTATATAAATCAGTAGACGCAGAAGTAAATTCGCAAGCAATACCGGCGGGGCGTTCTGTCCGCTTCTGGCGCGTAACAATTATCATGGAAATTCGTCTAGAATTTGGAATGTGGAATTATAAGATATAAAACGAAGTTTCGCAACCTGGTTCCATTGTGCGCCACTAAATGGGAACGTTTCGCGCGCATTGTCACGTTCGCATACTACAAGTGCATAGCTGATTTCCACCCGGGAAAAAAGTTCTTTGTATACGGACAAATTTTGTATCTGATTATTTGTAATTAACACTAAAACAACCAGAATTGAATATTTTTATCTAATATTACCGTCAATTTGAAGAAATTTATTCGTTACTATTTTATTTCTCTAATATCTAAAATAATTAATTAACAAAAAAGGTTTTTAGCTACAAAGATTTTTGAAACATTTTATACTTATCTTTTCCTCGTTCGGATAAAACTACTCGGAACATTTCTTTAAAATGAGAACTCCGTCATTTTGACGAATGTGGTTGTTAAATTGTTTGATCCTCTTCCCCTTGGGTGTAAAATACATATATCCGTGAATGCGAACGCGGAGAAAATCATTAATGCAGCTATACCGCTGCACGTTTTTAAGGGCGATATTTATTATACGATATAAGACAATGATAATTGCAGGCTTGTGACGTTTTTGCCCGCGATGCCGCGTGCTCTCGACGATTAATTCGCGCGCCGAATTTTAATCATCCTCTCTTCTCTTGAAACGAGAGCGGGTTATAACAGCGGAAAGGGGGAGAGACGCGTCGAGTAAAATGCCCGCGCCCTTCTGCCTCGCACCACATCTAAGATTTATATATTATACGTATCTTCTGTTTAAATGTGCAGTTTTAATTAGTTTCGCGATAAGATTTTCGCCGTATCATGCATAAAACGCGAAATTGCGAATTCTATTACTCGTCATGATAATCGCTTCGGAGCATCTCAAAGGAACCGCTTTACGACGAGAGAAAGCCACTTTGCGTTAATTACATTCGGTAGAGTTTGCTTGAAAAAAAGCGGCGCGGTGTGCACTCGAAATATATTTTGACGAAGTGAGAGGATGTTGCCGGGAAACCGAATATATTTACATCTTCTATAAAATTAGGACGTTTATTTTTTCTCTCGTCGATTGCTAAAAACAAACAACGCGATGTTGCTTTTCATATTTGACGAGCTCGTAAATAGTTTGTAGTATCCTAAACTCAATTGCTTAACTCGGTGTCTTCGCAAGATCAAAAAGCGCATCTCTGCGGCCGCTCTATTCGGACCAAATTGTATTAGGCGACCACGAAAAAATAAAATAAAGTCAGCGAGATGAGGCAACAAACCCCTGCGGTGAGCGCTGAGTGACTGAAGTTAATGGAGCTCGGAAGTAAAACACAAGAAGAGGATACAAAAAGAATAAAATAATAAGCACAGTTTATTTTTACTGATACAACAACTCGAGAGTTAGTGAGCTGAGAAATATGAGCTATCGTTCTCGGACGAAGCGAAAAGATGACGTAGTTTAAGAGGAGCGGGAAATCGCGAGATGTTGTTTCTCTGAAAGATCTAAACCTCGGCGTATACGTTATACCTGACGTGTCGTTTAATCTCGCACCCACATCCGCGAAATCCACACGCTTCGTATCGTCTTACGTGTTTTTGCGCGTTCACTCTCTTTCGAAAACATTCTCGTATCTCTCCCCAATCTATTGATCTCTGTCTTGAAATTTATGATTTATTTATTTATTTTTTTTTGATATCGTAAAATTGTTCCGAAGAGTAAAACTTGTAACTACCGTTGACTTTTAGTTTGAAAAGTTTCAAAATACTGAGAATATATAGTTCGCGTCGAACTAAGTGGAGGAAGATAGCGCGAGAGACTTTTGCACGTAAAATCAAGCGAAACTACTAAGCATGTACATACGCGTATGCACACGTTAATTAATATTACGAAAGAGGATGCGCGAGCTGCATTATAATCGCGAACAAAAAATGTGTCGTTGGAAATTAAGCAGATCTCCTGTGAGAGACGTTTATATTATAATTAAGAAAATATTTAATCATGTGTATACAGTTTGCACTTTTTTTTTAACACACATTGCTTTGACAAATCGGATTAATAATATTCGGATTAATAATAGTATCAACGGAAAAACTTTTAATCATTTTGCACAAGTGCTAATAATATAATTAATGTATTTATTATTATGTTTATAATGAAATTAATGAAATTAATTATAATACAATTAATTAAAATTAATAATATATAACATTCGTACTTCTCTTTTATGTTTTTCACGTCCGTCGCATGAACGGCGCGCTTATTTGATGCGAGAGAATACATGGAGTTGCACTTGGCATGTCGGCGAGCAAGCATTACAATATCGACATAGGGAATCAAAATGTGCAAATAAATACAGGCACGTTTATATTTGGTTGACCCGTACAAGTCCTAATGGCAAACAAAGTGAAACGTCCGAATAAATATCGATTGTTGATTCAGGTCATCGTGATTATGTCGAGAGTCAGGAGAAACGCGATGAAGTAGAACTCTGTTCAATTATTCGGGGATTTACGAACAATTGCGCGAGCTCAATATATTCAACGACCATGCTACCGTTATTCAAAAATACGTATATGTCCGCTCGAGTCTTAAAGCGCATAATTCCATTTATTACGTTGCATCTATACATACACCGAGGAAAAAAAATAGCGAATCGAGAAAATCTCGTTTGAGTCAAGTACTTGCGACAGTCAAAGAGTTTATCCAACCAAATAATTTAAAAAAACATTCCGTTATTTTAACTCTTGCTTTAAATTAAAACAAAACAAATACCTTAAGTAACAATTGACCGCGAACTAAGTACATTTTTTACTGACATTGCGATATTTTTTTTCATTGTAATAGAATTTGTATTTTCGCAATTTTTATCATTACTTACAAAACTTTTACTATTGACATTCTTACTATTTGTACATTTCGAAGTGTACGAAAAAAAAAAAAAAACTGAACATACAATAAAAAACTACAAACAAATCATACTATCTCAAACAACCTATGTGTATTGTGTTCTCACGCTTCGATTCTCAATTTAATGAATTTAATGGCGTTTGGCAGACAAAACCCAAACATTTTACACGAAAATGCTCTTCAACTTGGCACATATCCACATACACACGGTAAGCGGAAAAGCATGCAAATGGTTTCAACTGAAATTGTCACAAATGTGTTTTGACTATAGTCGGTTAACGGCTGTTTAATTAAACTTTAACTCGATTAGTCGGTCGATTTTTAATTAATGACATTCCCCAGAGAAGCAGAGAAATACAAAAATTTAGAAGTAGTCACAAACATATTTACTTACAATTAGAGAAATATTGAAAGTTGAGGAAAGAGAGAGAAAGAGAGAAAGAGAGAGAGAAAAAAAGGGAAAGAAGTTCTGACATAATTTATCTCTCAATTTAATTTATTATTTGTTTTATATAATTAAATGTAAACGACGAAGAAAGCAAACAAAAAATTACTATAATCACTGTAGTTCTTCAAGTAAATATTTTCTATATAAAGAGAATCTGTCGCGCGGTATTTCTGCTTTAAATTACACAATTCCGTTGTTTATTAATATTTACTCAAATATTTAATATTACTCAATTGCGCAGCGTCATTAGCACACAAAGTGCATTATGATGGATCAAGCATCATCCGCCGCCGTGATTGATCGTCGTGCTAACAACACTTTTCTGTGTTTTTTTTTCCCCCGCAAAATATGTAAATACCTAGAGTTTCTCTAGAGCTAAATTAGTTTTTAAAAATCCACGAGAACTATCTGATTAAAGCTATATACCCGCGGGAAATGTTGCAACGTCAAAAAGTAAGAAGAATAGGGAAAATCCGCGTCGCAGAATAAGTCATATTAAAAATCATGAGAGAGAGACAGAGAGAAGGACACGGGGGAAGAAAGAGGAGAAGGAAGAAGAGGAAGCTTTGTGAGGAATATCACAGTTAATTAAAAGTTCCGGTGACGCTCATTCTCCACCACGCTTGAAGCAGATTTAACCCGCGCACTTTTTTTCTTCATAGAAACACAGAGGCTAACACAGCGTTGTTTTTTTTTTTTTTTTTTAGTTGCATCGTTACCAAATAATTTTTGTCGTGGCTGCAGTTTTTACGACTTCAGCTCGCGCCACGCGATTGAAACACGTATTCCTCGGCAAAAAGCCGGAGACTTCCTCTCGTTGCTTGTGTGTATACGATTTGGAACACGCTACGGAAGCAAGAAGTTTCACGGAGAGAACAACTGCTTCACCGATGTGAAATATCCAAGCGCGTGGGAAAGGGATATTTTTTTTTTTCAGCGTTTTAGCTTTTGTAACAGCTGCCGTTGCTTTAATATTATTATCGCGCGCCACGCTTCATATAAATTTCATTAATTTCATAAGCTCGTTAGCTTTTGTAAAAATATTTCGCACGACGAATTGTTAGCGATCAGCGCTCGCGTATTTAATTGACAGCATAGACTTGGAAAATGCAAAACACATCGTAAATATGTAAAAAAAAAAAAACAATTGTAAGTTAACGATCTATGATCGAGCAACTTTTGCCGCATAATGAGCGTGATATAACGTCGTCGGAGAAGAAGGCGTCGTTTCGAGGACGATAACCGCGGCGCAAAGAAACCGACGAGACTTTGAGTATAACGTGGATTTTCACGTTTCAAATTGAATAACTTACCGACGAAAATGCGCTCCGTACATGCAGTTTTCGACGGGGGAGAGTAACGCGATTACAAATCTTACGGTCACCGAGTCTTCTCCGTCGTCGTTCGGAGAGAGTTAAGTGGAGGGAAAAGAACGAGGGGAGTCTGAAGAGCAGAAGAAGATGGAGGAGTCCTGTTGCCCGCACGTCGAGAGCGAGCGCACTCGAGCAAAGTATTATCTCGGAAAGAAGTAGGAATGGTAATCCTTTTCTCGCACGCTTCCATCTTAGAAACGCTGTGTAATGCGATTGAGGTTGTGATGGAAGCTCTCGCATGTCAACGATATCGCAAGTAGAGAAACGAAGAAAGATGTTACACAGCGGAGAAAAAGAAAGGAAGAAAGAATATGGAGAGCTGTTATAAATTAACTTGGAAATTTGTGAAATTTAACGATGCGAATGGTTGTCTTTATTAAAATTGCTATTGTTACCGAGCCTCAAATGTGCCTTTGCCTTTGGTTCTATTTGCACGCTCAATGAAAAGACTCCTTGAGAGAACTTTTACAGCAGATTTTATATTGTACAGAAAAAAAAAAAAAAAAAAAAAAAAAAAAAAAAAAAAAAAAAAAAAAAAAAAACAATATGCAAATTTCGTACAAAAGAGAGCTGTTTGTCTAACTCTCGACTAAAATATCTAGCAGAACAGAGCATGTGCAAAATGTTGCACAAAGTGTATACGCCCCGAGTAAATAGCCGTTTCGTTCTATCATAATTCCCCGTCGTGACGTGAAAATTAACCCGAGATCAAAGCGCATGCGATAACAACTCGCGTGTGCCATCATTAAATATATTTGCGCTAACTTTTCATCGTTAGGAGTCTCCCGACACTGATGAAAACTAAAACTGGAAGTTTGTCGCGCGCCGTTCAATGGGGAACACGTGCGTCTCCGCCAACAGAGATTCCGGTGGGATAACTCAATTAAGCGTGGCTGAATATCAAAAGCCAACGGCGGCGACAGCCTTATCGCGCGTAAAAAGAAGAAGAGACGGCACAAACCAGAAGGGAAGAGAAGAGAATCTAACGATTAGGCGGTAAAAGAGCGCCAAAGATGCCAATTATTACAAAGCGCAATTCCGTTCCAGTTGTCCGGAAGATAATTGCATTATCCGGTAATTATTTCCCGCCATTTCCTGCCTTTTCCCCCTCTTCCCAAGTCGTATTCTTCAGAACCCACCACGATATTCTCCGTCGACATCGTGTTCGTCTGCAAATTGACTTTGGCACTCGAAATCGAGCAACGGCAAATAAATTGAACTGTCATTCGACAAACTCGATTACGCGCTGAGTGTTCATGTAATTAATTTAGCTCTTCTGCTGATGATACGTATATATATAAATATGTACACATCTATTTCGACGTGATGACGTGAGTTAAACTTGTAATCGCGTGTTCATCGGCACAACGATATCACGTAATCGTACTAATAACAGTGATTAATGCAATTATATTGAACAAGGAAATTGTTCGCGATGCGATAAATTCTATATAACGCGTGGGCGAGAAGATCGATTTACGTGCACATATGTGCTTATTATATTTTAAACATTATCCGTAAACTTGGAACACTCTTCGAAGCTGGGATATAACTTTCTACTTTAATACTTCGTACTCTTCGCAGTGTCTTTATGGTGACAAATTAGGATGCATTAATTTCGCATTGCTGGTTTCCGTCCTTGTTTTATTTAATTAAATATTTAATGCACTAATTACCGTCGGCACGGAAAACGCGATTACGCAGTATGCAATTTAGTCGCTTTTCATGAAGGCAGTGATATATTACAGTTTCAAACTGCAAAATATCACTACGCGACTATTTACACGAATTTTTGCGAGCGTGAATTTTACGAGACGTACGTATATCGCTTCGTACGTTTTGTATTAATTTGTGTGTCGGAGTACAGAGAGGGAGAGAAAGAGAGAGAAAGAGGAAAAGAGTGATTTTACATGCATGCAAACAACAATTCTCAAGTACGCTAACATTCTAATCAGAAACGATCTTGGAGAACAAAGAAATCAAACTACGCAGAAAAAAAAGCATCACTTTGCATTGCAAAAGCGTGTGGGACGTGAGATCGTATGAATACTTTACCTCGAAGCTGAGAAGTCCGCTGTGATCCTGGTCCAAAGTATTAAAAACGTAATGCGCATACTGGCTTATATTGGCTGCAAAAAAGAAACAAATATTCGCGTTACATTTTTTCACATCAATTCAACAAATTTTATTATTAATTCTAATTCTGAACCGCGTTTGGTTTTTTGGCACCCTAACGGATTACTGACGCATTTTATATTTGACTTTAAGGTATGCGAAAAATTCTAGTATATCTTTTTTCGAGTGTCTATTAATATTTTTTTTCCTGTTTATTAATGAAACACGTAGCTGATGTGTGTGTTCGCGACTGCTTTATCGAAAACCATTGCACTTTAATGCGTACTACAGTTACGCAAGTCTGAATTAAAAGAAGTTCTGCTTTAAAGATAAAAATAAACAGATTGCATTTGAAAAAAAGAACTAATGAATACAAATTGTAAACCGTTATCTCGGGATTTATCGCGGTGTCGTAATTCAACCGATTCGACTTTTGACCGTCGAGCCAGATCTCTCTGTAACGTTCCTTTATTGTAGCGACCTCGGTATTCGATATCAGAGGTATAAATTTCACGTGCTGAGCTACACGTGCGGGTTTCAACCGTACCCTTAGGTCTTGCCGGAGGGCTTTTAGATAAGTATAAACATGTCCGTTTCTGATAAAATGTACATTTGCCTCCGAGGAAAGAAGTCTCTTCCCCGTCGCGTATTGTAGCAATTTTCGTAACTTCTTGAAGCATATTTTTTATTTTTGATTTACAAGTGCGCGCGCGCACCGATAAATGTTCGATTTTTCTTTCTCCGAAACAAGAGAGAGAGCGCAAGGTTCGATAAAAACTGTTCGGGACGAACCTTCGGGCTTTAATTAAAACCTTGAATTTAATGATTACAGTGCTATTCCGCATTCTCGTGCTTGTCCAATCGTTCGATTTATTCTTAATTAACAAAGCGCGATAAATCAGCTCGCACGATATTTCTCCTGCAATTAAAGAGAAGCCAGTTGGATGTTTTGTTTTTTTTTTAGCGATGCAAAGAGAGACAAAGAATTAAAATTTTCTTTTTTAAAAAAGCTTTCAATTTCTTTCGATTGTGTTTTGATTAAAAAAAAAAAATCTCGATCCCATTTTTCTTCACAAAGACATTTAAAATTTTTCTTGTTGCGCAATCTATTTGCACACGCTTCGTGTTTTCAAAAGACCGTCCTTTAATACCGGCCTTAGATTCTCTTGTTCAACACATTTTTCAATACTTCGTGCATTTTCCGGAAGAAATTGCAGCTCGATAATACCGTCTTCAAAACGGTATATACGGTTCGCGCAGAACGGCGGACATAAATTGCTGTAAATCGTGAAATATAGTAGGCACTAAAGACGGACGGATGCCTAAAGTCGTCTATTCCGTGAGAATGTTTTTTTTTCTCAAGGATTTTCTAGATCCGCCCGTAAATTCGCGTTTGACTCTCTTTTCACATCAAGGCGACAAACAAATCATGATATCCACGAAGCTGCACGTTAATAAAATATCCGCAGATAAAAAACCTTCCTGCAGGAATTTTGCAGACGACAGAAAGCTTTAAACGCCTCACGTTGTTACTACTGTACAGGCATTTATTTATGAATGTACACAACCAAAAACTTCGTCGCGTTTTTTTTTTGTTTTACATCATAACGCTCTTGTTAACGCGAATGCCTGTTTGTGTCATGAGAATTTTATACGACATGCGACGTACGTAAAAAGCGATGAAGTTTTTTCACTCGTGAGTCTTTTTTTCGTTTTATTTCAAATTGTTTTATTCTCGAGAGCAATTTCAGTTTAGTTTTTTCTTCAAAAATCAAAAAGAACTTCTTCGGATTTGTTGTGACTAAAATTCAAAGACGAACAAAATACAAAAATGCCTTAGATAAAAGAGCGGATTATAAAATAATTAAATAATATTTTTCTTTTTTTTAATACAAATCGAAGTTTTTGTTTTTTTTTTAGGAAACACGAGTATTAATGAAATTCTCACGTGGCAGAGCGAGTAGATTTCAGTTGAAGAAATAATTTGAAACAATTGCAAGTCCGATTGAAGAATCTGGAGTAAATGTTAAATTGCAAAGTGTACTTGACATTCCTGTATACGCGCGCGCACGTCGTACGGACGGGAGAGTTCATTGATTTTAATTAAAACGCGCGGCGCGACGGACGTAATTTACGGAAACGCGCGAATTTTATCAAGTTTAATGCGCGGAACACGCGTTGCTCGTGGATAACCATATCTCTCATGCGAACGCAGAATAAAAGGTAACGTTTGAAACACACCAGTGCCATTTTGATCCGGGAATTCGTTACCATGGCTACATGCAAACGCGTTCAACCAAGTCCTCTCTAGGTGGTTATCTCTGTAGTTGTTGTTGGATCGTTCTCTTTCTCTCTTCATGTCAATGCTCTTCGACGTAGATCTCCGCCGCTGCTCTCTCTCTCGTGAAGAAATTTAAATCCGAATAAATTCGCACGGCAAATAAATAAACTCCGGACGTTATGTATGCGACATCACTTTGATTTTTTTCCCCCAAAAATAAACGTTGTGTTCTAGCTTAAAAAAAAAAAAAAAAAAAAAAAAAAAAAAACAGATTGCGCGATTCTGTGTTGTTTATTAAAAAATCGTGTCGATATAAAAAAAAACAAGAGAGAAAACAACAATGGAAACGTGTCGACTATTATTGTTAATTACAAATTCTGTGGGATTTATATAAAATCTGGTATCTGTGTCAGATACGGCGCGTTTAAAACGTCAACCGCGCGGCGAAAGTGTAATAACATATCTTTGAAGATATAAGCGTGCGCGAGTGTCGCGCTTTTCTCGCCGGGAAAAGAAATTCTTGCTCGGTTAATCCGAGCCACACATATAAAACAGTAAAACATTTTCTCTTTCCCGTCACGCGGTCTTAAGCGGCAAGAAATATGTGACAGCTTACTTTTGAGTTCTTTTTCTCATCAATTAAAGCGATGGAAGGATAGAAAATACTTTAGTGAACTTTAAACTGTTATTAATTAAAAATATTGCATGTTTCTCACAAGTTGCATCAGGGTAGAAATATGTGACAGCTATCTTCGAGTTTTTTTTTTTTTCATCAATTTGAGCGAGATAAAAAGATAAAAAAAATACTTCGCGACTTTCAATTGTTAATTAAATATATTGCGTTTTTCTTTGCGTCACATTGCAGTAACGCACGGAAGAAATATCACTTGTGTACGCAAAATCTGAATCTCACCTCCTTGGGGAAAGAACTGCGAATAGATGCACTTGAAAGTTTCCTCCTTGACGACTCCCGACGGACATTCGGCCTTGAAGCCGCGATATATCCTCTTCAGCTCGTCCTCCGTGAATTTGGTCGCTCGACAAAGGCTCGCCAAAGAGTCCGGCCTGTATCTCGGTGTTTGCTCCTCCTCGTATTCCGAGTCTGCGAAAGTACAAAAGGCGGAACGATGTTCGTGTTAATCACGGGGGGAAAAGAAATCAACACAAATTCCTTTCCGCGTATATCGCGGACCCGTCTCACCGACGGATTCCTTAACAAGATTAAAGAACTTCGCTGAAAGCTCAAGACGAAATGCTACACGTTTCACGAAGATTTCTATTCGGGGCAAATTTACGAGCGGCACATTTATCAACGCGAAGTCTGTAAAACGGACAAAATGTCCGCTACCGATGAATCCGGTTTTACTTTGCAAAATGTGTATTTATACGCGAACTCAGATTTTTTTTCTGACACATTAATCAAAAAGCATTAGAAAAATTGAAAAGAACTTATAAATTTTACTCGAGTACTTTTTACGGGGTTTTTTTTTTTTTAATAATTCGAGAACTAAAAAAACTTCGTGTAGCTAATAATTTATTGCTATCAAGTGGAAAAACCGAACACATATAAAACTCGTATCTAAAATCCCGGATCGGCGCACCTATCTTTCTCAGACGTTATTGCCGCGCTCAATAACTCGTTCATCGCTTTCCTGATACTGTATCTCGCAGTTCTAATTTTTTTTTTGTTTTTTTTTGTTTTTTTTGTTTTTTTTCAGTGTGCAATACATCACTCGACACACACGAGTATATAAGTCCGGATCCGATGACGCGTTTGCAATCGCGGGTAAAAATCTGAGATTGAATCGCAGTGTTCAAAACTCCGGTGTGCGATATTGCAATCGTTTGCAATTCGTCGCATCATCGTGAAAGTTCCGAAACAACGATTTGTTTCAGAGTTGGAGTTGCGTTTCCGTCTGCACGTTTTGGTTTTGTTAGTTTACATTAAGAAAATATTCACATAAAGTACAATACATTTCGAAGTTGTAATCGGAATGTTCCGGAAGCATAATTTTAGAAATGCGCACAAGTTTTCGCGTTATACGTTCAAATATACACATCACATTCACACGTATATATGTATACGTACGAGTTGGCGGAGTCCATTAGATTTCGGTGTCTATTGGGAGTTAACAATATTTACTTTATCTCTTCGCGCGAGAGACGCATTTGAGAATGAAGCATCTGGAGAACAAAGCAGTGCCAGATGGATAATTATTTTCCGTAGTTTATATGATTTCGCACATTTTCGTTCGCGGTTCTACACCCGCTCGGGTGCAATAATAGTTTCCAGTGCGCTCTCTCTAGCGCATTAACGCATCGATCGCGAAGTCTGTTCGTTGTAAAAATAAAGCGGAGAGATAGTCCTTCGGTTTGCAAAAGAAAATCCAATTGTTGTTGACGAAAACAGCCGACGTGGAATTTTAAACATGAAAATAATTGATCACAACGACTGTACGTGAGATTAATAATGTAAGTCAGTTGTAATGTACGATCTCCTTTGCGCATAATTGGCGTCTACTAAGGAACACGCGCCAGATGGAAATCCGGAATGCATTGTCGGAAATCCGGAATGAAGTTCATGAAGTTTCGCCTGCTCGTGAGACGTACGTGAGCAGCCGCATTACTGCGTCTTATTTCCCACGGGACGGTTCTCTTTATCACGGAAAGAAATCCGTCGATCCTTCCAAAGAACCCGAACGCACAGAACGATTTTCGGAAAGCGCGAGAAGTTTTTATGAAAGAGGCGCGAACAGCTGCGATATAGTGTCTGCGACGAAATTCTGAAAATCACTTCCCTTTGTAACTCGCGAAAGCGATCAGTTCTACATCACGCGAGGCTCATGCAATATTTATAGGATTTTATTCGAGACGTCTCGGCGAAAACGTCGCGAGATCAAAGATGAAACGAACTTCCGAACCGCTTGCAATCGAGGATGCTATACCGACCGGCTCGCGAAATATATATCATATCGCTGACTAACATACAATTCCTTAAAACGTCGACGCTCGAGTGCGCGTTTTGTGTATTTCCTTTGTTATTTTTGTGTGCTCTAAAAACAGCCTAAGAGACAAACTAAAAAAAATGAAAATCTAGTTTTCGCAATATTGTTGGAAAAACATCGAGTTCACATGACAACAATATTTTCGCGATGTGTTTTTAAAACTGAAAACGAATTCTCGTTACTTCAGGCGACAGTAAGTTTCCAAAAGTGATTTCGCAATAAATTCCTTTCGCATCGCGGAACACCGGCGTGTGCGCAGTGGAAATCGGCGCGGTCGCATCGTGCATACGGAAGATTTGGATTCAGAGCGGAAATTCGAAATATTTTTACGCCACCACCGCGTGAAGCTTACGTTATGTTTTTCACCGGAAACCCGTGTGAAAGCTGGAAGAGAGAAGAGAGAGAGAAAGAGCAAATATGGTGTTGGAATTTAAATCGAATCGTCTCGCTCGATCCGACAGTACTGAATTTCTCAGATTCAATCTTCAGATGAAAAAAAAAAAAAAAAAAAAAAAAAAAAAAAAAAAAAAAACGAGACACGACGAGAAGTGGAGCCAAACGATCTCTCGAACAACGGCAGATGTTCGGAAAGAGAACATCTGGTGCGTATCTATGTTGAAACTACGATAATTCTCTACTGAGAATTTATAGCAACTAAATTAAAAAAGAAATTAAATAAGAAAAATAAAAATAATGACGCTTCTTAAAATAAATAAAAACTACAAGTATTATGGAATCGTTATTGACGCTTTTCTGGAGCAAAATATAAAAAATTTATAATCTGGTGTCGTTCTCGCTGTAATAGTTCCACTGACGCAACTTATCTCGGCTACGTAATTATTAATCGCGATAAAGACTGTACACACAGCATATAAAATTAGAACAGCGGCTTTTAGTTCAATATTAAAGAACCGTGGGACCAGCTCGTCCCTTTCCCATCGCAATTAACGATATTATTGCGCGGAATTTCAAGTGTTCCTGATGAATTCTTCCCGCTAATATCCTCGCAAAATGACGGCCGCTGAAACAAAAGAAACTTCAAATTTAATCTCGATGATGCTGTTTCCGCGCTTGTTTCCTTGTGTCCTCTCTCTCTTTTGTGTCGTATACTTTCTAAGCAAAAGGTCGGTTTGACCGAGCGTAAATAGGGTCAACGGCGAGGCGAACATCCTACGTTTCTATCCTACGTCTCATTCCGGATGATGGTCCGGGGGTGAGATGAAGATCCGAATCATGGACGGTCGGTGTCGTCCTCTCTTTCTCTCTCTCTCTCTCTCTCTCTTTCTCTCTCGATATTGGATCTGTGCGAGAGATGAAAGGCATTCCTCGCGGAATGCTCCCGTTGCCGTCGAACAAGCGGCCGCGCACGTTTTCGGTCTCTGATCTTCGTTAAAAGCTCCCGGGGTTGCTGAAGTTTCTCGTCGATGAACGTTCATCGACGGTGATCCCGCAGGAATCTATTGCACTCGCAAATTGGACGCGGATATTTGACTGTTTATGAGTGATTCCGCAGAAACGCTTTTTTATACGAGTTTTCCTGGACTTTTCGCGTTATTATTCTGTATAAATGAATACGCCAGTTTTGTATTTTAAATCCATTTTTTATTTATCCCGTAAATAAAACGTGGATTAACTAGCGAGAATATTATGTTCGCCTTGCACTTTGATTATAAATGGATTTAGAGAGGCAATTCCCAGCCGGTTCGCTTCGTATTTTTACACGTTAAAAGTTGAAAAAAGAAAAAAAACATTGTGTTACGATATTCGTGTCTTTAAGAACGAGCGAGATGGGATTTTGCATAATCAGATTAATTTATGCAGCGTCTCGTGTAAAAAAATCTCTGTCTTTTTTTTTTTAAGGCCGGTCGCGTCGGAGAAGAAAATGTAATTACGTCCGAGCAGAACTTCTATTATTTTCGAATTTTATATGCGCGTTTTTACAATCCCGGCGCGCTCGTAACAAATGACAAGCAAAATTTAATTTTATTGTTTATTATGCTGCAGTTTGTTTTAAACTTGAGTTATCGAAATTCGCACACGAAAGCTCAATTAACCGCGATAATTTACAAACACACAACCGATACCGTGTGTACATAGCTCGCGGATTAATTTATCAACGAATAAAGTTACGAGTATTGCGCGACCGAAAAGCAGTTCAGCGAATACAAATGTTCACGGGAATGCAGAGCGTTTACGGTGTTATGCCCGACCTTCGCGCGCTGATACCGTTAGACGGATGACGCGATGTCGGTTGCAGATATTTCCCCCATAAATTTGTCAGCGAAAATGTAATTTGCGGACGAAACCGCACCTGTAACCGTATGAATTTTCATGAAGTTGGGCGACCCCTCACTCCGCCTCCCGAGATACATTGCGTGGGTATCGCGTCTCCGGAGTGTTGCGTGATAAAAGGAACGACTTCGGCGACTATGAGCTACGTGAGGTATACAAATAACAGCATCGACTGACTGTGCCGGGCAATAAGTGTAAATGTTTAACGCGGTTGAAATAAATTTCTCACGTTCTCAATCTAATCTTTTTTGCTTCGCATTTCTAAACAATTCATCGCTTTTCAAACGTTTTCTTCTTTTCACAATTGTAAAAGAACGTGAAAGAAAAACAAAGTTTCTGTCATTATCTTTACACTATGTGGTAAATTTGTTTTTTAAATAATATACTTTGTAAAATTAAATACTTCTCATCACACACACACACACACACACACACACACACACAGACACACAAATATTAAGTGTTTTAATCACTTTTATTTAAGAAATTTAAGTTCGTAAAATTTTTATACTTTCAACGTTTCAATTTTGTATATTTGTCAAATATAGTTCTAGATAAGGATCGTAAATGAAGGATTAAAGCGTTTAATGTCACTTAAGCACTATTATTCAAGAGTTAAAAAGAACAGAGTTGAGATTTAACAAATTAATATTTTCATACACCCAACATCTGGTAACATCAGCCCGCAATTTATTTATCTATAAAAAAGTTTTTGGTTTCTCTCACACATGTCAAAATCTCTCTCAGCATAATACGGGTAATTATCTACATAATCAATTTGTTATTTTATGTGCACACCGAGCACGTTATTCCGCAGGGATTGCGAAAATTTTCCGATGCATTATGCATCGCAAGTTGTTTTTATATATTGTTTCCGGAGCTTTTTATAGTTGCATTATGCATGCGTTGCAAATAAATTACAACTTGTTGTGTCGGGAGAGAGAGAGAGCTATTCATCGGGTAGAAGAGAGTTTGCATACAAAATTCTCTTAAACGTAACCAAGCAATATTTAATGATAAAATCACGGGAATTCGCCTATGTCGATAACGCGAAAACATATACGTTACAACCTGTATCGGTAAAAGTTGAATGAACGGGTCGCTTGTAAGCCCCTAATTCCGCACCGATTTATTGACGAGTCCGTGTGAAAAAGGTCTGTGGGAAAAAGCAATGCGACGATGAAAAACTTTGCACGTAGAAAGCGAGCGCGTGTCTCTCCGGTTCGGAAAGAACTAGGAAGTATCATGCAACATAGATGAGGCCGGGCAAGATATGTGAGTAGCGTGCGGAGCGTTGGTTGAAACGTCAGGGAAAACTCCCAAAGGCTTTTTTCGCGTTTTCCCGAAGAAGCCAGTCATTTTGTCCTTCCAATAGAAAACGTATCCTATGCGCGAACTACAGTGACGTTGGTATTCTAGCCGATATACCAGTTTGTTCGTCTCCCGACACACCGGTCTGGTAAAATATGAAATGTTATTCCCGTACGATACAGGACCAGAAATTGTGTGCGATTCCCGTACGGCTCCTTGATTCTCGAGTAACAGAAAAATGGAGAGATTGCTTTCCACGCTTGCATTTTCGCATATGTACAGGATGTCTGAAACTTTTTTACAAAGCCTAAGTGTGCAAAGATAGATTAATCTGAATCTGAAAAAGTCATTTCTATTTACGTATCCTTCTTGAAAGAAGCTTAATTATTTCTCTAACCCTTTCCCTCCGCGAAAGTAACGTGCCAGGACTTGGAATCCTAGATATGTATCTACACGCGTCCGTGCGACGATAACGTAATGGCTTCACACTGATAAATCTGGCAATAAATATACCTAGGGCAAATTTGACGCCGGTCCAGGCTTCCCTCACGTAGTTGATAAATCTCTTGTAGAGAGGCCTCGGCGGTCTCCTGCTGGAGGTTCCCTGTTCCTCGTCGCTCGTGCCATCGATATCCAGCGTTGCCGGCGGCGGTCGTCCCACACCCGTCAGGGCGCCAGCCTGATTCCTCTCGGCGAGTATGTTCACGACCTCAGGTGCAACGCCTTGCGGTGTGCAATTCGCGGGGGCGACGCCGGAACCGAAGGGGCTCGCGCCGCCCCCGCGACCTCTGCCGCGCCCGCGACTTCCGCGGCTCCAAACAGTACCGCTGCCTTCGAAGACGCAAGCACGTAATCAGGTTTCGATGATTTGATTTAGCGAGTGGTGGATAGTTTCTTTTCCTTTTTTCTCTTTTTTTAAATAAAATCTCTGCGAGTTTTCGCGGAACGGTAAAGACGCAAGCGAACTCAATTTTGATGTTACAAACAATGTTATCGCAACCGAATTCTCACTTGGTCGAATAAACAGTAATTTTTTTTTGGACACGTTCGAGTGTTTCGTTTGCTCGAAACACACGTTCTACTAAAAAAAAAAAAAAAAAAAAAAAAAAATCCATAAACTTAATTGTACCTCTCAATTTTTAATTGCGTTTACGACTACATTGCGCTCTTGAAAACTTTATAATACCCTATGTAATATAACGAAGGGAAGTGGTTGCGACATGAAATATAGATGTCCGCAAGAGAACCGTTTGCCATAAATAATGTATAACGCGAGTGGACGTCACATTCTGCGCGTAGATAATTAATTGGGAAATTCGAGAGAGAATTCTTACATGATAAATTAAAATGAGTTTAATATAACTTGATTTACCAAAATTGCTTGTTGTTTGCGATAACATTATTGTAAATTATTAAATTTTTCACAAAATTTTTTAGATCGTTAAATCTAGCAATTAAACTACTTTATAGATAAATTAACAGAAATTACTTATTTACGGAGTTCGAAAAACACTTATTGCAAAATTCTTTCATTGACTTACAGTACGAGCATATTCTCGTACCTTCTCGTATCTTCTCAATCGCGAAGGAAAAGAATACCTTGTCTCTTCTTATAGGAGGGGAGCCCCACCACGGGGCCATAACCCCCTGCGCTTCCTGCGACAGAAGAACTGATGGTGGCAAGGCAGGGAGCACCCTGACCGCCACCAGTTCGACGTTCCAAATCACGGCGTCTGCAACCTCCCCCGTCACCACTGCCACCGCCACTCCCGGCGGACAACACCACGACGAACCCAGAGATACGTTTGCGCGGCCTTTCCTCCGCGGAGCCCCTTCTTTTCGACGAGGGCCCCGCTCGTGTACGCCGTCGGATTCGCCACAGGCTTTCTCGGAGTACTCTGCAAAGCCATTTCGTCCGAATTGTCATCCTGGGAGACTTTTCTCATCCTCTATATTCCCTCGCTTTACATACGTAACCCCCTACTTCTCTCGTCTTCAATTATCGTTATTCTCTTTTGTGTCCCGCTTGTTGTTGCAAACACGTTTTACTTTGTTTCTAACCACGCAAGTTGTAATTTTACACTCAACGCGAACTTCGTCACAAATTCGTCGGAAGTTTATTTCGATATTGCGCGCGCAACCGTATTAGCTAAGTACGTAAATGCATTACGTACTTACCGTTAAAGTACAACTGCGTCGAGAGGGGTACCTACCCCATAAACATCGGATATAAACATCGCGAGCTATACTGAACCGGCGAGCTTTACAAGAGAATTGAATGGTATATACAGATGAGATGTTTTGTATGTTTTGCCGCGGCACCTCTGCCACCGCATCGATTTCTCTTGCGTCGCGCATACAAACGCGCGTTGTCGGCGAATTTTCTTGCGCCTTTCCCGCGCTTTCCCGTTCGTTGCCGCTAAAAGCGGACTTTCCGACCGGATACACCTGCACCCTTCGAAGTCCACGCCAAATGGCCGACAATTTGCAAGAGCCGCGATCTCGAGCGGAAACATCTTTTCGCCCGTGAGAATTTTACACAATACTCTTACACAATTCTCATGGACAAAGCACTGTCCTTTCCTATTTGATATTTTGTCGGATATTCAAGGCAACTGTTCCAATGATCGGCCAGATATTTGTTAAATAAATAATTATAATTTGCTATTTTACATTTTGTGTAAAGTTACAAACTAATATTTAAAAACATATCTTAAATAATAATTAAACCATTGAGTTATGTTCAAGATTTGCAAATCTAATAATTATTTCTTTAATAAATGTGTCTAGCCATTGATACACGTCCGATTATTGGAGCAGTTATTTTATTTTATCTAATTTTTTCTACATACACATATATATGACTTTTCTATGAGAGAAAAGGTTTAGAAATAATATAAAAAAAAAAAACACAGAGAAAGATTTCGTGCGAGAATTATGTACTTGAATGTGCTCACCCTGACACGCGTGTAAACACGTCGCCTATTCTCTTCAGGAGTAAAAGATTCAGAACAATACCCACGATATCCGTAGACCGTATGGTGACCCACGATTTATCTAGTAGCTCGGCAATATGTATATTGAATCATACATGCGGCTTTTTCATTCCCACGTACTGGATCTTTATTGTGCAAGGCACACAATATAATCCTTTCTCATTCAGGGCTTAGAGCGTTGACGCGCGAGATCCCGGACGCGGAGATCATAACGCCCTGGTCTCTCGCAAAAGTCGTAGTTGGTTAGTGTGCTGTGAGTCGCGATTGTGTTAGTATCTGAAACAGGCAAAGAAGAGACACATGCGTTAGTTTCGTGCGCGAAATTGCGGAAGTTCCGAGTGCCGTGCACACGGGACGTATTGCGTACATAAGAAAGGACGCGGGGAATGAAAGAGAACAAGCGGAAAATGCAATTTTTGGGACGCGAGATATATATACACGTTTTTTTCCAGCGAATGTAAATGGCGGTAATTTGTTTCCTATCTTTTTTCGCAAGTTTTCAGCGGAATAATCGCAACTGTGTAACTATAGTTTTCTAACTAACAGCGTCGAATCAATTGTGTGCGGCCTCTCGTTTGAGGTCGGATCGAAGAGGAATCAAGAGTTAATGAGTTCATTTTTCTAGATTTAACGCGGACTGCCGCGTAATGACCGCCTATAAATCGGACGTGGCCGGCTGATCACGTTCAGGCGAAATTAGTGGCATGTAGAGAATTTTCGATGTAAACGCGATCTTCTCGAGACCGCAAGTGCCTCGATCTTTGTCTTAAATAGGATTCTGAGAACTGATTGCGGCACGCCGACAATTAACGGTACCGCCAATTGCGGAAATTTACGTCGGGGTGCATTGTGCGCTTTACAGCCCTCGCGAGCAAGTTCGCAAACACACCGACCGATGTAAGGATGGCTGGGTGATAAAATGGCTACCAGATCGCTCGTAAAGTTACCTGTCCCGCTTGAACGAAGATCTCTCTCTCTCTCCCATCGGAAATGCCTTGAAGCGTGGAACTTTGAAGCGCCATGTGCTTCGTATGCACATGCGAGCTCCGCTCGACTGCAAGAAAACGATGATCGAGGATTTGCGAGAATATATAAAGACGCGAGGGATCGGTGAATATCGTATATAATAATTTTCTGAGAAATTTGCTGAGACGAAAAAAACTCCCGACGAAAATCCGAATCTGTCGTTTCTGCGATAGAGAAGCAAAAAGTAAATAAAAAAAGGAAATGACATCGACGCCGTATCACTTGACTGGTTACCAAAGCCAATAATGCGGAGTTTTATTTTTCCGTCGAGAATTGACTCTTTTTATGACAATTATATACGAAATAATTACGCGCAATCGGTCTGTACGCATTTGCAAAACATTATATTTGTTTAACAAACGCGATAGCCGTGCATCTGTAACGTTTGCAACGTCGTTAATAAAAGTTGTCGATAGCGCGATCGACTTGAAGTTGATAAAACCATAATCAATTTCGCGTTATTACCAAGTAGACGGTCGAGGCAACCGACATCGCCATAACTCTTTGCGATATCGCGAATGGGAGAAAGAGAGAGAAAGAGAGAAAAAAAGAAATGCAAAATGAGAAATAAGCTTCTTCGTTGCTCACAGGATCGAGTTTCGATTTCGCGAGTTCGGAAATCTTCGTAAAAGAAATCCGCACCGAAAGAGAGAGAAATGTTTCCACAAAGACTGTGCGCGCTTCTTACCCTAGAAGTATTATTCATCGCGTGATAGTTTCTTAAAAGCGGAAATGGACTTGTGTGTGTGTGTGTGTATCTTTGCATATACAAGAAAACCAGCCAGGATTGATGTTTATATCTCTCTGAGTTTTGTACGACCCTGTCTGGGACCTCTTTTTTTTTTTTGCTTCCTTTGTCGTCTTCTTTTTATATCTTTGCCGCATTACGAAGGACAGTTCCACGTGTAACTCAATAAAATATGAAGACAAATAGAGCATATCTTTCCGAAATCCTTCGGTTAGATTCTCCGGGATAGGTAATACGAAAATGGAAGCAAGAAATATTACTTACGTATACGTTACGTTGTCTCCGCGCGAAAAAGATTAAATTCTGTGTACGCAAGTGTGTGCGTACGCAACGACCATAAATCTAATGCGTGTGGGAGATGCGTAAAATATTTATACTTGAAAAAGTCTTTTCTCTCCGCAAGAAAATCCCACATTCATATGTTCGCGTAACCGATGATCTATTCACCTCCTCCCTCTCCAAAGGAAAGCTTATCGAGTTCCCTTACCGATTACAATTTTTCTTTTTCACTCCTTTCTCCTCTCCTCTTCCTTCTATGTTTCATCTCTCTTCATACATTTATTTTATCTCCCGATTTAACCGAGTTTGTCTGTGCTCACGTGATGTAAAATTCAAGGGCAGGAAAAAATGTGGCCGGGATGTGGGCGGAATGAAGAGCCCTTATATGTGTCGAAAAGATACATGTATTGCGTGAATATATGCGAAATCTTTTTAGAATATTCTCCATATAAACAGATAATAATGAGCAGATAATACAAAATAAAACGCACGCGGTGGAATTAGAATACATATATAATTATTTTTTAGGAACGTTGTCACTTGATACTCTAACATACGAAATAGACATACAGATGACATAGTTTTTTTTTTTTATCACATCGATAAATAACACTTGATAAAAATAAGACTTGTATTGTAAAAAACGTGGCGCGCAACTAAATTTCCACAATTATTCCGCGTCTAAATATATATCGATCCACTTCTACCAATTTGTTAATCAAACAACTCTTGGAGTTTGCCGATCTGGAACAACTTCTTCTCTGCTCGTTATAGACCAAAGTACAAAATCAACTTTTCTCCGCTAGGGCAACCATTCTTCCACGTTTTCTCTCTCTCTCTCTCTAGGTTTTTTACGACAATCTTGATTGGCCACTTTTCTTTTCTTCCAATTTTCGTTCTCGTCTTTCCGATCCTCTCCGATACTAAGGATTTCACCAGGATCTTGTGTGTCGAAATAAATAAACCAAGAGAAAGAAAAACTTTACCAAAATAAAATAAGAAGAAAACCACCAAATCAAGACATACTTGCAAACGAATCAAAGTTTCTCTGCCGACTTTGCGCAAAGCAGATCTTACGAATCTGTTCGACATATATTTTCTCTCTATACGAATCTTAATCTCATATGTTTGTTTATATAATATAATTAGAAAATGTTTTGTGTTGCAATGAAAATGTTATTTTCATTCTTAATGAAACCAGTTTTGTGCGCACATAAATATAGATATTATATATATAAAGTAATTTATAAAATAACTCCTGTTAAAAAAAAAGTCAGGTAAATAGAAATATTCGCCAAGACGCGACGTTAGATAGAAAGGAGAACGCATCCTTGCAGGAAGATTACTTTGTGCGCTTCCGGATGACGTGCTCCGGTGGCGACGTATATCGCATTACATTATCCTGACGGTTCTCGTGACGTCAACGCATTACACAGACGTGCGTCAGATAATCCGAAATAGACTTAGTACCGTACCTATAATAGATCACATCTCTGTACTCTTGTCGCGCGGCACGTTGGCCTGTCTGCTCGCATTTCGGCGTGGCCTCAGTAGCGCCGGTCGTCACGATAAATCAGGCTTTAAACTCCTTTATATACGTGTTTCGGGAGACGAAGTCGACTACTCGTGCGGCAAGAGTCCCGGGACCAAACTTTCTGTCTCTTGCGCGCGACCGAGAAAGTCAGGAAGACGTTACTTCCAACAAATCTTCCGCGATCGTGGCGGCTTTTGCGAGGGGAAGAGATAGAAGGGTCGGTCCTGACTAGAGTGGATAGAGAGCCAGGAAGAGACGGGCCTATAATTTTCAAGAGACCTGTCCCGACGACAACAAAGAGATGCATGTGTGTGTGTTGTTACCTTGCGGCACGATTTACATCGCAGATACTCGTTGCATGTTGTAAGTTACGCCGGTAACGGGTTTCGCCGAAGCTGCTCCCGCGCATAAATTAGTCCACCTCGAAACGTGAAGCGCACCTCGGCCCGCGGGATACATAGCTCGGCGTGATCGCGCAAAACCGTCTTCGCCGATCGACGTTGTTCGAGAAAAAACTCCTTTGGGAAATACGAGCGTACATTATCATTTCCCGTCTTCTTGCAAAACTTGCGCACGCGGGAATAATTTATCTTGAAATTAACGAGCTCGAAAGTGTTCGGAACGTCTTTTCTAACTTTTGCGCGACTTTCTTTGAGCATCGCGTATTAAACAGGGTAAATGTAAATAAATAATAAACGCGCGTTTTCTCTTCTGTTTTTCAAGATGATTTGAATATGTACATTACGAAGCGGCTCGTTAAAGAGAAGAATGAGATCGTCAAACATTCAAGAAGAAAATAAGATTATCTCGCGTTGGGGGATACGCCAGAAAAATATACCACTTTGTTAAGTGGGATTTGTCACGGTTATAATCGCACACACCGTGTACATATCAATTCGATTGAACAGCTTGTATCAGACGCGCGGTACAATCTTTGACAATTCCATTTAAGCTTAATAGATTGAACAGTTCTTCCTTGGGGGAATTGGAAGTGCACAAAGCTTTGCACGAAGCAGTTCGAAAGCTCTCCCACATTGCCTTCGCTGTTCGTCAACGCGTGTACGCTCTGTCCTCATTCGTCATTCGTATTACGAAATTCAATCTGGAGCAAAATCAGTTCTGTTTCCACCAGATTGCGGATCATCCAGATTTTCCGGAGAGCAAAATCGATTCCCGATGCGAGAAAGAAATAAAAATTCATTTCGGTACAATACTGCCGCGTAAACCAATAACTCCGATCTGCAAATTTAAACGTTTTCCGTCTGTCGCTTTAATGCGGAAGGATTGATTTTTTTATAATAGACTTTCCACGCGCCAAATTCGGAATTAAAAAATTCATAGATAACGAGAACGCGACACTATTCTCTTGTTGGTTTATCGCCAATCAATTTTTCTCCGTCGCGATGCGCAGTCTTTGCCTTTTGGGACAAGAGAGTTTGTTTGTTAATAATCTCTATTATAGTATGTACAAAGTGGAACAATAACTTTCCACCTGGAATATCTCTGCTATTTTTAGAGATATGAAAATAATGTAATTAAGTACGAAAGTTGTACGGGTATCAAGAGAGCAATAATGTGCGAGTAATAATTTTTTGTGTGAATATCTATATGCGTCTCTGAATTTACAGAAAAATGGAAGCTTACCTTCTTCATTATTCAACGACAAAAGAATGATGATGAAGAGAAACTCATTTTAATAACGTAACAAAAATCGCGTTGATCAGAGTAATTCGAAAGAATTGTTCTGTTTTTTTTTTCGTTGAACAGTTAATAAAAAAGTTTTTCCATTAGGTCGATGCGTTTCGCGTAATGTTACGGAAGATTGAAACATATCCGGCGAAGTGTATATGTACGTATCATGAATATTTTAAAAATACTTTTTCGCCTTTCAGCATGCCTCGTGTAGAAAATATGATAAAATGCGATGATAAAACGGAACTGGTATATGAAAAGAAGGTAAAAGCACATCGCGGATGCACGAAGGAAAGAACGAAAAGGAACTTTCACGGGGAGTATTCCTTCGGTACATAAATTTTCTCGCAGGTCAACTGGCGAGGACTACGAAAGGGCGGCGCTGTGTGAAAATTTAAACATCCCCTCGGTTTACGCTGTTTACACGTGGATGTATGGAGTTGAAGAATGTGGTTCGAGTAAATGAGGAAGAAAAAAAGTGAGGGAGAGAGAAAGAGAAAGACCAGTAGTATTTTCCGTGCTTAATTTCGCGGTTGAGAAAATCTCGACGTGACGATCTTGCGATATGCCTGCAGGCTTGTCCGAACCAGTGTGGATGCCTTTCATCCAATATTGGAAAAACGTATATTAACTCTTAGAAAAGATATAGTTTTATTTCTCCTTTTGTATAAAAATAATAATAAGAGAAGCTAATTTGAGAGAAATATATATAACATTTTTAGTATGCAATATTTTCTATTATTTTTGTAATATTTACCGTAATATTTAAAATTTAATATTCAAACTCAATAAATTTTAACAAATTCTTTTAATAAATTCTTTATAAAAAGAAAAAAAATTAGTTATCTCTGTTATTATATCGTCACTCCCTACGTATAATCCCGTAACTCCAAAACGCAAATTTTAGAGGAGAGCAGTTTAAAGATTTACAAATCCATATGT
>QVNV01009803.1:0-19556 GCA_014825455.1 Pseudomyrmex pallidus | reverse complement strand
TGTGTGTGTGTGTGTGTGTGTGTGTGTGTGTGTGTGTGTGTGTGTGTGTGTGTGTGTGTGTACACACGTATTCACACGTACACGCAACGAGAGCGACAAGCAGGGCTGTGTTGAAAGCTACTCGGCGGAAAATAAAAAAAAATTATTTTTTAGAGGAAAATCGAGCCCATTGCGCGAGAGAGATGATAGATGACACTCGTGTTACGTTACTTTTTACATAAAAAAATAATAATAAATGTAACTAAATACGAAAATGCTGGCAGAAGATACGAAATAAGTTTAGAGAAAAAATCGCGTGAAGTGAGAAAATCAGATTTTCTTAGAATACGTTACAGTTTTTTTGGGGGAAAAAAACACTATGTTAATTGAATATATCTTGAAATCACGAGAGAGATATTCACGCATTCCAAGTGACTATGTGCCAGACCATTAAATAGTAATTTAAGCGACTCGTATTTGGATGCAATTTCAGAGTCAAAAGTATGTCGGAAACAGTTTAAGTTTGTAAAAAGCAATTAACGTTTTTTTCAAAAAAACGAATGTGAATGAAAATTTGTAGAAAATACGAGACTAGAGAGAGAAAAAGAAGAAGATATTTTGTCACAATTATTTGAAGCTTGTTTTTAGTCATTATTTGAAATGAGCGGCAAACAAGCAAACCTGAGTATATACATGCATATATACATTCTCGTAATAAACAGTAGGGAGATCAAAGAGGTGTTTGCATTCAATTTAACACTGTGTGTAGTTCGTGGTGCGGACGAGGGAAGCACCTTACGCGCGTTAACCTATACGTTTGCGCATTTGAACGGTAGTGATTTTTCAACGTTGGCGCCCGTCGTCGTCGCGCGCGCGTGAATTACCAACAAATTTTATTGCATTACAGAAGACGATATTACGAAGCACGTGCTTGCATTATATAACAAAGAACAGCGGTAACGTGTTAAGTTCTAGTCATTGCTGCAATGTGGCGCATCGCGCTGCGAATGCGAATTGGGATCGCACATGTTGCACGTTGCTCTCCCTCCCTCCCTCTCTCTCTCTCTCTGTTTGATGTTTCAGAGTATTGTACGTAAGAACTAATTTGAAATTCTATGAATTTTTATTCATTGAATTTATTCATTGAAGAAAAATGTTTCCAGAAGAAAGGATGAAGCTGATTTACCAGACGCGCGCGCGCGCTTTACAGCAATTGTTTTTAATTAATATAACGTGCAAATGCGATTTAAAGAGCGTTTTTAATTGTTAAACGTTAAAAAAATGTCAAAAGTTTGATTTAACGAGGAAGAAATAATAATAGTTTGCGGACAATAGTTTATGCGATTAGTTTCAGACTGACTGTGAGAATTTGATCCACTTCGACATCCAAAAATAGAAAATAATTCTTTTTCCAATAAAAAGTGTAGTTCATTGAACTGTCTTTCTTCTTGATGTGTCGATTTATCGAAAAAAAAAAAAAAAAAAAAAAAAAAAAAAAAAAAAAACAAAAAAACGTTAAAAGAAATTTAAATAAAAATAATTTATTTGATGTTGTATTTAAATTCTTGCTTTTCCGCTCTTCGCGCTGTACTTAATTGCGAGAACCTGTTGCGTAAACGTTTGAGGAAAATTTCGGTTTGTAGAACGCGCGTAACAATGAATCAAATGATTATTTTTATTGCGATTACTCTCGCTCTCTCTTTCTCTCTCTCTCTCTCTCTCTCTCTCTCTCTCTCTTTTTCTTAATAAGTTTGTACATGTATTTTATTTATCGTGCATGTAAACTTTTACAGTGTATATTGGCACAAACATCTAACGTGAATGTAATGCCGTGAAATAATTTGACGTAATAATTTTTCTAATAGTCGTTGCGAGATGGATCGAGAAAATCCTGATTACGTCGCGAAAAGTTCTTCTCTCAGGCTCCCATATTACATAATGCAAAAGTTAATTACGGCGTTCGTCAACATACAAAATGCGAAGACAAGGATTTCGCATCTAGACGTTACGATACGCCGCCGTGCGAGGGAGAGGAAACGTTATTCGAGATTTCTTCTCTCGACGTCGACTGCTGTAAAATTCACGAGAGTATTTCGTATTCGGGTACTTTGTTGGTCGTTTTACAGCCGCTCGCCGTTCATTCGTAAAAGCAAAGTACCGAAGCGCGGAATCATATTTACGGTCTTTTCGCGTCGCGAACTTTCGGGGTAGGGTGGGATGGGATGAGGGGGGGGGTATATACGCGACGCGAAGAAGGCTTGTGCTACTTTCGCATTTCACGGACGTCACTTAAATTATGTTTACCTGTTAAGTGATAGTCTTTCAGTTTAAAACACATACCGTCGTGTTTCTGCGAAATTTTTTCTTACGACTTTGCGAATGTAAAGATTTCTCAGACGTCGGATAAACACTTTGAAAGAAGAAAACGCTCTCATTTCTTTAATAAGCTCGTCACGAATAGAAGCAAGATGGAAAAGTGTGTGCGCGAATTGAAAAACTTCGTCGGCGTGCGTTATTAAAACGTTTGCATCTTGTATTAATTCTATTTTTCTGGCAACGAATTTACGAATATTTACGAATTTTATGCTGAATGCGAATTTTATGCTGAATACGATCAAACACGCGTTAAAAGCGCCGCTCGTTTTCGTTTTTTTTAACAGCGACAGAAAAAGGAAAAATATAATATCTTGTTTTTAAAAAGTTTTCGCCGTCAACAACGTTTCGTCGTCGTAGAGAGAATCAATTTAGCTCGATCCGAATATTTTCGTAGTTGCAAAAATGTTTTTTACTTGATCCGAAAGCGAAGTCGGATTGTACTGTCAATTATCGGATTCCACGTTCGAAGAAAAGCGCGCGCGCGCGCGGTATGGCGAGAATTACTACAATTTTCTTCGCACGCGCGCGCGCGGAGAAGCCGCACTCGTCGCGATATAATCAAGTCTCAATTACGTCTGCCTGTCTTAATCAGCGAGCGAGATAAGAATTCAAGGAAACGAAATTACCCGCGAAATATGTTCGCATTCGGAAATTGATAGCGCGAAATTATTGAAGCGATTGATATTAATTAACTCAGAGATGCACTGTGTGCGATTCCAAATAATTAAAAAAAAAGAAAAAAAAGTAAAAAAACAGATTGCGTACTTGAATGTGATATAAATTCAAGTTAGTGTGGTATTTAATTTCGAGTGGTTCGTAATAAAAGCACACACACGAAATACATATAATATGGCCATTAAAGCGTTAATATGTTGATTTGTATCTCTCTTTTCTCTCTCTCTCTTTTTCTCATAGAATTTATTTTGCGCGTGTGCACATTGTAGATATACGCAAATACGCAAATAACGTAATAGTAGATAGATTTTGCTCGGCTGATGAAAGTTTTTTTTTTTTTTTTACCCGCTCTGACAATATAATCGTGATTAAAATAAAAATGGATGAAATTATTGCGCAAGCTTGTAAAATTAACTAAACATATCTAGTTGAAAACTAGATAAAGGTTCTCTTTTAGCTCGTGGCGGACAGGTTCCAACATTGGATTTGCGATTCAAAGAAATTGTACAAATTTGTTTTTGTATCCGTTAACAAAAGCACACATACACACACACACGTGCACAGTATCACATAGATATTTTGATACAGCAGGTTTGATTATATGTTTACAAATCAATTATCTACTTACTTTACACACGTGTACGCATTGAGAATATTTCAAAGGGTGTAGATGATCCGCGCCCCCGCCGGTTCTGTAATTTCCTTCCGTGGGAAATGAAATGATAGAAGGACGATTACATCCTGCGCGATCGGATAATAGTGTCAAAGTAAGTTTTACAAAGCTGGAAACGTTTATTGAATAATCTAAATTTATTAAAAAACACGTATTTCACTAAAATCAAAGTATGTGCCAATAAAGTTGACTGTAAAATATAAATTTTGTTTTGGTAAAAGTAAAGAAAGAAAAAAATAAGGACTCGGTAGCCGAATAGTGGAGGACTTTGGCACGGAAAGTCGAAGATTCTATTTCTGGGAAGATTTCCACTTCAGGATCAACTTCTGGCCGACGTGTTTTTTTACGCAATATAATTTCTAAATTAATTGGGAAGGGAAAATAGATTTTCTCATATATGAGATGCAAATCAAGCATTCTGGTATGGTTTTAAGAATTGAACATTTCATTCGAAAATAATGTGTAAGAAAGTTTACTGTCTTAAAAATATAAATATGTTTCAAATATATTTATCCGCAAAACATCCAGCGAGACTGGCTCTTGACACCTTTGAAATTTATTATTATTTTTAATTGGATGAGCCTTAAATATCTTAATTTGTTTTAAAAAGATAAGAAACAGATAAAATCCTTCGAATGTATTTCGTTTTAATTTGTATAGTTTCTACATTGTTCTCTCATTATTTACATACATCTGATTTATACCAATGTGTTTTTACTACGAAAACAAATTTGAAAGAAATTCTAAAGTAAGAGTTTCAAGAAGCTTCCAGTTCTCAGTTTACATTGAATTTGTCTCTTTTTTTGCGCTTACACTTTTAGTAACGTCGTCGTTTTAAGAGACGGCAGATAGTCATCTTTAGTTTCCCTAATTAACGAGGATCACGTGGAAGATGTTTTCCATGTTTAACGCTGCAATTAGCTTTTCTTGCCTTAGCTAAAATTAGACGTCATTTCGACTCCTCCTCTCTAATTTACAACATGTTAGCAGAGAATTTACTTTATCCTCTCTTTCTTACTCGTTCTCGGTTTCACTTTTACTCACTCTCGCTCTTTTTCGAATCGCATAGAGTTCAACAAATGTCTCGTTAAACCGCGTGCGCAAGTAAATGTAAAATAAGAAAAAATTCCTCTCAAAAAAAACTTTGATTAAAACATTATAATCTTATAGTATAAAATTAGATCGCTTTTAAAGGGATTCTAAAGTGGGTGTCTGTTTTATCGAAATCCTTTTCTACAATTAAAGTACATACAATAAGGGATCCGGGACGTCCAAATTTATATAACAAAATGAAAAAAATTGAAGTTTAAAAACCAGTTTTAAAAAATTGTTTTAATAAAAAAAATTAAAAAGCATTTTAAAAAATTTTGTTATATAAATTCGAACGTCCCGGATCCCTTATTGTAAGTACTTTAATTGTAGAAAAGGATTTTTATCAATCCACAGAAAAAAAAATTAGTCTGCACAAAAAATTCAGTTTTTTCGATAAAACAGACCTACTTTGTAAAAAAAGAAAATTGTAAAAATTCTTACCTCACTCGGATGTTGGAGGCCGAAAGACGGGAAAAAAATTCCTCACCCGACCGTTCACCGCATTCTCTAATAAGGTCACACATTTAGTCGAAATGTTTCTCCTGTCGGTCCGCACGAGCTCTCTCGCGTGCATATGCAAGTGTCTCTCTCGCCTAGTGTCTGTCGCAGCTGTTCCTGACCCATGTTCGAGATCCCGTGTGTTCCGCGTTATGAATACATTCGACTTGTTCGAGCGAGCGACGACGAGAGTGTAGCGTCTCGTCTCCCCCCTCCTCCGTTCTCTCTTTCTCTCATTATTCGTCATTTATTCGACGATTAATTAATCTCGCGGAAGCGCCGCGATCCTCCCCACCGAAATAGAATGACCATAGCATAGTCTGCGTGCGCTAATAGCGGAGGGCGCGGCAATTAATCATTCTGCAGTCAGAAGGTCGCACGTAATTCTATGTAATTATTTGACATCCTCGCGGGAACCGTGCGCGCAACCTTGTATGAATCAATTATCGACAGATGTCCATCATCGCTTCGTTAAAATCAACGCGCGGCGCGCCATTTTGAAAGGCGTTGTCGATCCTCGATTGAGGACATTTTTCTGTGTGTGCGCGCGCGCTGTACATTTTGAAATATTTTATTCGCTTAAATTGTATTTAGTAAAAAATAAATTTCTCGCTTATCTTCGGCCGGCAACAAACAATTACGTTTGCGCGCACTAAATCGTACTACTACGAATTTATTGTCATTTCGCGAGAAAAAGGAACGTCCCCCGTTGCGGCGCTTTTACACTCATTCGATACCGACATTCGATATCGGCAACTGCGTAAAAAAAGTTTCGCGATGTCAGTGTCTTCGGGCGTAGAATTTCGAGATCGTTTGCCACGCGGAACCGATATAAACTATAGATAAGTGAGCCAGCGCGTCGCCGGCATAAAAGATTCAACATCCTGGAACATGCAAGGCGGCAACACGAGACCACCCTCACATCGTCAGCGGCGCCACCCCGTCGTGTGTGCGCCTTCTCTCTTTCTCTCTCTTCTCTTTTCTTTCCCCCTCGGTTTTTTCCCCCTTCATGGAAAACGGGCACTGTCGTCGTGCGTGAGGCGCCCGACATGCGAAAGAAGAGAAGCCGCTTCGTCGTCGCTTATACAAGAGGATGGAATCGATGCTCCGCTCTTTTATCGAGCGACTACTTCGCGTGGCGCGCAACGACGAGTAGGGTAGTTTTCCTAACTCTTTTTCCTCTTCCGCTTCGATCGCCTTCTTCTCTCTTCCCTCATTCTCTCTTTCCCGTCTAATTAAGCCCGACGTCCAGTGCGAGCCTTTTCCCTTACTTCCGTCGCTCCGTTATACGTGGATTATTCTTATCTCCCGCGTTCGCTTTCCGTGTACAAGCGACGACGACGACACAATGCGCGCGGCGAGGAAAATGCGACAAGGGGCGGGAGATAAGAAATGAGAATGGACGCGGAAAACTTCAATGGTATCGTTAGACACACGGGTGATCGGAGCACTCGATGGAATTACACATTCTTTTTCTTGCATTCTAGGGCAACGCGTTCGTGTGTTTGCGGTTTATCGTTGGTAGATATACAATATGTGTATACGGAAAAAAAATTTGTTGAGATGGCAAGAAGATTATGTATGTGGTCAGAGAGAAAAATTTGCTTAGCCTATTGAATTTTTTGTTTTCAACAAGCCAACAAAACGTTTTGTTGACGAAACAAGAAATTCAGCGGATTCATTTAGCAAATTTTTCTTACTGGCCGTCAGTCCCCAATCCTGGGAAACATGCAAATTTTAGAGGAGAGCAATTTAAAACTTGAAACCTTGATATTTTTTTTAATTCTTAGAGCGCACAAATTCGATACGTTTCACATTAATGTACACCTAAGTGGAAGTTCCTCATGTTTACGACGGAAAAAATGAATCGAATTTTGTAGTTAAGGGATTTTGAGGTTTCACATTTTTATCTTGAAAATTTTTTTAAAATACAATATTTGGCGGGTGATCACAAACAACGTGATTTTCTAAGTGTCATTGCGCAGTAAATTGAAAATTTTGTACGCGACACTTATGAAATCATACGTAGGCAGACTGTCGATGTAAGCAAAACAGTTTTTGCCCGTGCACGTGCGTTTTACAGAAATTTCATGTATGAGGGAAACTATTACACACAGAGATTGATCAGTAAATCGAAACATTGCCGGGTGTCTGGAATTGTTAATGCGGTAGCGATAATGCAATGATATTTGTTTATTACCGTTATTACCGTTAAGTAATTCCATGTTGGGGTTGTGTGTGCGATCACAGCGTCAAAATTAGCAGTTTGCGCATTTTACGACAATCAACTGCACGTCATGGGGTTGGCTCCGTTAATTCTCAGAAATACGACGACGATGATTACCACTGTGGCACAACGCACACGGGGCTATTAACGCAATCAGACGTGTGTATGTTCGTCGTATCGATCATACGTTAATCCCGAAGGGGAAATACTGGACAACAGATAGAGAAGAGAAACGTGCAATATTTATCGCAATTTACTCTCCTTCGTACATTCTTTATTAACTCACGCGCAAACCGAAGGAGGGAGAAGATGGGATATACACCCGAAATTCGGTGTAACCTTCGGGACGCGCGTCTCGCCCTTACACCAGTAAATTAGGAAATTGTTACTTTAGGGGCCAAATACGTAAAGGGGGCGTAAAGTACGTTCGGGCGACGAACAGGCAATTATTCGAACAGGACGTGACTAAAATATCTCTCTAATGGGGTGTTATTAAAAAATATCTCACAGTTTTTCTCTCTCTCTCTTTCTCTCTTCTTCATATTGATAAAATATAATCTCGAATTGAAAATAATAAGAATTTTAACGTTTATATTCTGTCTTTCTCACTCTGGAAAGTTGGAACATGTAAAGCAAAAGTGACATCCGATATATACGTGGCAAAAAAAGTCATGTAATTAATATTTATTGAATTTGAACACACTTGATAATTTTTTCAAACAGAGTGCACTTCAGTAACTGTCATCGAGTCACGTATAGATGGATTTAGACGATTTTAAGCTGCACACGCGCGCGCACATATGCTGCACATTGCTGCGTATCACCGCGTCAGTCTCTCTCTCTCTCTCTTTCTCTTTCCCCTCATCTTGTACTCCGTACAGAGTGCTCTATTATACATGAAGTCGCTATGTTAATTTCAGCGGCTTGGCGCATCCCCAAGAGCAAGCCTTCCCCTCCCGCCGTATTTTTGCCCATATATACCCCCCCCCTCCCCCGATTCTAAGCTGCGTCGCCAATCGAGTGCGGGAAAGCTCGGGAGGAAGAATTCACCGGAGAATGCTCGCGACATGCGTTCGTGCATCGGACGATGTTACCTCGACGAAAAATTCCTTTGTGCTTTGTACTCGAGAGGAGAAGGAGGAGGAAGAGAGAATAGAAGGTCGCGGAAAGTGGGGTCACAGGAAGGATGGAAATTTTCTTTGTACGAAACCTCGCCTGTTGTATAAGATACCTTAAAATATCGGCCATTCTCTCAAATGTATGGCCTATGCCGAAAAACGTACACACTCACACACACACTGAGAAAAGTGAAAAATGTAGGAGTGGCTTTTCTTTTGTTTTTTGTTTTTCAACGGCGAGGAGTTTTCGATAATTTCGAGAGAAGTTATTGTTGCCTTCGTCTTTCATTTGTTTGAAAATTCATTCTACGTCTGTAATATTTTAAAGCTTCATAGCGAATATTTCTCTTGTTTTCTGAAGAAAAAAAAGAGGAAAAAAAAACACAGATGAATATTTTGTCCGACAATACGATGTGGAATTACGAAAGTGGAAAGCATCTAACTGTAAAAATCCAGACTTTTCCTTTTTTTTTTTTATCACGGGGATAATAATTCTAAAGGGTCTTTAGAGGTTCGATGGAAGATGGAAGATTTAGGCATTCTTTGTCGCTCGGTTATCGGACATTCCGATAATTCTGGCGAGCTCCGAAGCCACCGGATTGCGAAAAATTTTCAGCCAACCTCCCCTCTTTTCCCCGAATTATATCAGGTCGCAGATATCGGATCGCGTAACTCGAAAATCCCCGAGACTAGACGCAATCTTATCCGTAGTGTTCTCTTGCTCAAGGACGAGCGGGAAACGGCGATCCCCTGAACATTGAATCGATCTTGAAAGGCGAACCGCGCGCAAGTTTTGACTAACCCTAGCGAAGGGATGGACGATTCGCCTTTCTCGAAGGGGACGAAAGCTTCTCCGGAGATCCAACCGGACGGTGGAAATAGCGTCCTGTGTTAACGAGGATTCACTGCGAACTTCCATCTCGGGATCGGTACGTTGGGTCGCATCTTCGTTTGACCTCCCTCTATCACGAGCATACTTTTCTCGTCCTCTTATCTCGTCTCTCTCTCTCTCTCTCTCTCTCTCTCTCTCTCTCTCTCTCTTTCTCTTTCATTCCCTCACTACGACGGTTCCTCGTGAATTTACTGCCGCGCGCGTTTTCTAGGAAATACACACCAAGTCCGGGGTCCTGCCCGGGCTTTTCGGAATGCTGCCGAGGATTTTCGAAAATCTGCCGAATCTTTATGTGTACGCAAGAGAGCGATGCTCTGATTATTCCTATTTGATATGAGAAGATACGGCGGAAAAAACTCTTGGTCAGGGTGTGTGTGTGCGCGCGCGCGCGAGCGTGTGTGTAAGACAATGTGAAGGAGCTTATTCGATTCGGACTTTTCCTTCTTGTTCGCTTAGAATCTTTTTATCGGAACAAAAAGAATCACGTTTTTCAGAGAACTCTCCTTGAGTTTCGCCAATCTTCTACGGAGAAGGAAGGAGAGAGAGAGAGAGGAGGGGGGGAGAGAGAGCAGTAACTATATATTAACGAAACTTGCACTATAAATAATTCCACATTGGAAGGAAAGGATAGCTAAAGATCTTCGAATTACTCGCGGGCACTTACGTAAGATTTGTTTCGTACGTTCATTTGCTATATTTTGTCTACTTTTTTTTTCCGTTATATTCATTTTGCACATAATTCAATTTCACGTAACTCTAAATAGCTTGTTAAATGTTTCGTTCGTGAATTATATTAAATTGTCTGAAACTGTTTTTTTTTTTTTACGTCAAACTAATGAAATTAAGATCAAATGAAACAACCGTTTAACGTTACCCTTGAATCTAGTATATACTCGGACGTCTCTTTTTTTTTTTTTGACAAACGATCAGCGAGCTATATAGAACGATACGCGAAACTACCTAACCGGCTCGGCCGATTTGAGGGGAGATTTTCTCGTTTTCTTTGCGTCTTTTTATCTGGCGCGAGAGCGAAGAACGCGGAGTTTCTGTCTTACTGATTTTCTTACGACTTTACGACTAGGATCTCTTATCCTTTAATCCGATCTTTTTCTTCGTCACACTTTACTTTCCGTTATTTTTATCAGATCTTTGGGGAATATCGCGGCCACTATCCAGTACGGTTTTCTATACATAGAGAGATATATATAAAATAAGTTTTTCAGTACTTGTATAGAAGTTAAGCGATAGAAATAGAAATAGACAAAAAATTATAAATTTTTTGTTTCCTGTCGTTTTTGCGAACAAAAAAGCGTTGTTTGCCAATTCACTCTTCATCAAAACATCGACGATTCTGAAAGAAATTAGTTTTAAAAACTTTTTAAAATTAAATTTTAAGAAAAAATTAATTGTAACAATAAGTTTACTGTTCTCTAAGTAACGCATTTATTAACCTTTTTTTGTCACACTAGGTCAAAATGATTCATAATTTTCTCTGAAGTAAAATATCTTTGACATGACATCATTAGGAATGGTACTATAGTGATGTTATCTAATATTAATTTCGAGTGTCCTCTACAAATAGAGATACTTTTTTCCCGAGTGAAAGAAAGCATTAGCGCGTATTTGACACATCGAAGGGTCAAATTGACATAAGCGTCGTTTTTGCTTCAAATTGAGTACAGTTATTTTCGTGTAAAGAAGTAGTCAGAAAGTATAAACAATCATTTTCGTTGTGCAAAATTGTTTTTTTTTTTCTATTTTATTTAAATGTTCAATAAAGACAAAATGGTTGCATCAAGAAGCACAACCGCTCACTGAGCGGCTAAGTAGCAATTGCGATTGATTTTAATTGATTTATTGATACTTTTTTATAACTTATTTTTATAACATAAGATTTATTGATAAACAATTATTGTGTATACTTTAAAGAGATAAATATATTTTTTTAATATAAATGCGTAATTGTTTTAACTCAAAAAATGTCCTCTTTCAATACGCAAAATAAGTAATTGTTTTTTAAAGCTCCAATATAGAACTATTTTTTTTTATTAAAGTAGCATATCTCAAAAATATCATAAATGTTTAGTTAAAAATATTAAAAATATAAAAGAGTATAATTTTTTAGGCAAAGGTTTTCAAAAACAATTTTTTAGGAATTTTTTCAAACGAGATAATATCATAAATATTAACTTTACAATAAAAATATATACACTGTTTAACCTTTATTTCAGAATTTTGGCAACTTAATTTAACAAATAGTTTTTAAACAACAATGATTAAAAATTGGTTTGGATAAAAAATTGACCCATTGTTACAACTACGTTTTGAAAAAAGAAGTGTAACAACGTAAGGTTATAATTTACATCAATTTTAATTTTTACATTTCAAGTGTGTTTAGTTTTACTCCATAATACTAATGTATACCAGCAAATTACATTTTATCTTGAGCACACTGTTTACCACGTCATGTTATTCGCAACTTAATATCGCAAGAACGTAACTACCAATAATAATCGGAGAGGAGCAAAGCAACATTAATATCTCGTTAGATTAGGAGACTAATCTCGGCGGGCGAGATTTGTAGCGTTGTTTAATCGAATTGAGCATCGTCATCGACGCAAGCCGCGGAAAAACTAGCCGAAGCGAAGGGGACGGCGGAGGTGTTCAACCTAAACTATCGATAAGCGTCTTGATGTTTCATTAATGAACCAAGCGGACTTAATGGTCCTCCTTAATTGGCAAAACTTTCGCGGTTCTCTCTCTCATATCTCTCTTCTTGTTCTACCACGAGCAGCGGCGGCGACAGAGCAAGTAACCAAAACCGCCACACCGGTAGCAACCGGAGAGCTGCCATCTTAAGCGGGGGGTGGCAAAACCGTGCCCGCGGTGTTATCCGATATTCTCTCTGCGGTTAGTCCGTGATCTCGAAACCGGCAGTATCACGGGATCAAACGAGAGAGAGAAAGAGAGAGAGTGAGCGAGCTAGCTTCCGCGTCGCAAAGCTTAGCTATCGTCTTCCCGGAAGCTTATTGGGCCCACATGGTTTACACTGTAGGTTTCAGAAAGAGAGAGAGAGAGGGAAGGAAGGAGAAGGAGAGAAACCTTGAGATCGTAGTCGAAGGGATGCAGTATCGCGATTGCGCGTGCAGATGCAACCGCGATAGCGCAGTCGAGTTCCGAGATCGCTACCTGCGCATCGCAACGCATCCTAGATTCCCCGTTTGGGGAATAAACAAAGTATCAATACTCCGCCTAATGATCTCAGTGCATATTTAACGCCAACAAGTGCGGTCTTCGTTAATTTATTACGAAGACCGCAGACGAGCTCTATCCTGCACCGATATTCGCAACATCGTGCGGTAAACACCAGTTTTTTTTCTGTTTTACCGACCGAATGGTATAAGTGTGCACAGAGAGACAGTGTAATAACTGGTCTGTGTGAAAGAAGTTATGTTTGGATTTTGTTTAGAGACACCGCGCGGAATTAATAAAAAAAAAAAAAAAAAAAAAAAAAAAAAAAAAATTTTTACGTTTACATTTCGTGTAATTCGTTTTTAATATTTTATCATATTTTTATATTTTATTCGAACACGAGCAAAAAAACAAACACAGGAAAACGACGCGGCTACGATGGAATCTATTTACTCGTCTTTCCACTCTCGCTCCATTTCGAATTACGAAATGAAATAGAAGCGTAAACGCGCGCTCGCGCAAGCAAGCAGACCCGTTAACGTTACCACTCTTCTTTATTAACCGCGAACGAGATGCGTAGAACGGGACGGGGGCGGGGGGAGGAGATGAGGGGCAATATCTACTCTTTTAATTCCGCGTACATTCGCTAAATGATATTAAAATGTCAAAGTTCGTAACTTGCGACTCGCACGGTGAATAAACAAAAAGTAATTGACGCATCATCGTTAACTTAATTGGCGCGCAATCCAATTGCGATGGCGGACGGTGTTCCGTCTTTACGTAGGTGGACGATACACATCTGCATATCCTCGGCACAAAACTATATATATTGTGTAAACTGGATGGGTACGTCGTTGAAAAATTTCATCGCGCTTTCATTCATTAAATTACTTGTTGCGTTAAATTAAATCCGAGTTTGACTCTTGGCTTGGAGATGTCTGTTTTGGCAACGAATTTTTTAAATTTTTGCAGGAAGATAATTTATATATTAAAATATATAAAATATATAAAATTCATACATACGTGATGCAAAACAAGCATTTGATGTGAATTTTTGAATTGAATTTAGTTCGAATTATTATAAGTCATAATTCTCATGTTTAAAATATATTTCACGCGTGTACATCCGGCGCATGGGCACATTGATCAAAAAACTTTAGTACTATTAACCCGTTGTAGCCACATTGGTGCATATTTGCACCAACGAAAATTGAGAAAACACGATTTTTTCAAAAAGTTCTTTTTATTTTTTTTTATTTTTCACTAAGAAAAATGTCTGCATATTTTTAACTAATTTCATTCGATTTCTGAGAATTGTTTACTCCTATTTTCACTTTCAGTTTTAAATTATTTTTGAGCTCATTACTGGAAAGTTATTAAACTTCGAACATGCGAAGTGCAAAATTGCACCAGTGTGGTGACAACGTATACTGGATTGAGGTGTGGCTACAACGGGTTAAATTGTCAGTGAGGAAAAAAGTCATCTCTTGAATATGCTATTTATATTTCTTAAGGAAATATCCAAATGCTTTATCAAAACAAATATATACACCCATACACGATAGTTTGAATATCTACTTGAAATTAATGCACCGTGTACATACAAGCCGATATTTATTGCACGGATATCGCTTTTCCAATCGGAATCGCCGGCCGCAATGAACATCGACGATATTCATTATTTTGAATTGACACACGGCGATGAACTAATAACCGTGTTTTCTTGATCAATCTCTCGATCAAATCTGATCTGAAAGCGGACACGAGCACTTCCGGAGCTGTCGTTGATTGAATTTCCTCCCGCAATATACATACAATCGTAACCGGTAATGAACCGCGTGCCGCGAAGTCGATTTTCATTGTACAACTTAAACCGTGTGTACAATATTATATGTATGTACATACGCGCGTAGGTACATATATATATACATTCTATTGCAATATGCACGTATTTAGCGTACGAGGCAAGAGAGGGCGCGCGCGATTATTAATAAAACAAACCGGTGCTCGCAGCGTGCCAGAATTAAAATTTTGTTTGTCGGTGCGCTGTATTTTTCGCAAGAAGCCGCATTTTTCTGCGGGAATTACAGTTTTATTTTCTAGGAATTTTATTGTCAACCGTTTCGAATGAAATACGCGTTTCCGTGAGCGCGCGCCCGCCACGTCGGGGATAAAAATCGTCGGATAATACGGGGGATTATTAACACGGTAACGGCCGCATATTCTTCCCGCGTTTTCTCCGTAACCCGCGTTCCAGATGATATACACGCACACGTAGTCGTGGCGCATACGCGAGAGAGACGCGCAGATATAAACGGCGCGTGTATCACCGCGTTTCCACGTGGATTTGAAAATCTGCACGTCCGCGCGGGCACATATTCGGTTATTTATTAAAATATTTTTTTTTGTATAGACTATAGAGACGCGCGAACAGAGTGACTATATTGTTGTCTTATTGCGCGTAAACGCTCTGCGTAACAATTTTATTCTCGAGATAAAAATTGTCAGACAGAGGTCGCGGAATCCCGGAAATTATAGTGAAGATATATGTACACGATTCCGACTTCTCAGTATTTAGTTTATTATTCTGCTACGGACGCTTGTTCCGGACACGCGCGTTTCATAAAACTATGACAGTTGTGTAACGTTCCAGTCACGAAAATAATAACGTGGCTGTAACAATCAACATTTAAAATATTACAAGTGACTAACTTTTTACCTATACAGTCTTTCAAAATATGTTTAACATGTTGTTTACCGTACCCATTCGTTTTTCGCTACACGTTACAGTAACATGTATATCTTTCAAGTCGAGACTGTGTTTATATCTCAAGTTTTTGTTCCGTTACCAATAACACCTCAGCGAGCTGAACGTTCAGTTGCCTTCAGTCTTCTCATGCGTGCACATCGTACTTTTCGTCGAAATCTTCGTTTAAGTGATTATTTGCTCATTACAATTGACTGTTTTTCAAACGTCAGGTATGCATTATTATTCTTCAGATTAAAATGCTTTCGCGTGTTTATTAATAAGATATTTATACAAATACAACAGTAACAAATTACAATTGGATACAAAAGCAAAATATGAAATTATTAGTAAAACTATACATTTTAATCGCAAAAGGTTCGAATTTTTGTAGAACAATACAGTTAAAAAGTAATGGCGAGTACTACTCACCTGGTATCTCAAGAAGATTGTAAACAAATTATCTTTTTATGTCGTATGTGCGAAACAATATTTACAAGTACATACATATTCACCGAACCAATTGTTTGCGTAGATTGTGAAAAACGGATAAAGACTTTAGATCAATCTACTGAAGGTATTATCGTAAACGGCAAAAACCATTATGTGTGTAAAGTAAGTACTTCAAAAATATAACTCTAAAGCAGAGCTTTCCAACTCGCGCACGGCGTGCGGTTTGCGCCATAAGATTTCTATACTGTCACGTGATCAGTTGGAAGGCTCTGCTCTAAAGTATATTTTATATTCTTCTCTCTCTCTTACTTTTTATTCTTTCTTCATCTTTCTTTTCTCCTTTCTTTGTTACCTTTGTTTTCTTTTTTTCATTTCTCTTTTCTTAATTTTATCATAAAAATAATGTACTAATCTTTTAATTTTTTAAGATATGTATTAAATTTTTCACATCAGCATATTCTTTACGTTGTCACTTAAAAACATTTCATGGATCTTTAAAGAGATTGTACGAATATACCAAATGGGAAACGGGTTTTACACATAAGCTTACTTTACAGCAACATGCTAACCTTCATAAAAAAAAACAGTATCAATGCCTAGTAAGTTTCTCGATATGCGTAAAATGTGTTGTAGAATTTTCATAGTTACCTTATTACGTAATTTTCTTTGAAGGAATGTGGTAAACGGTTTCTATCATTAAGCAGTTTGTATGCTCATAGAAGAAATTTACATTCGTCGTTTCCTCCGTACGAATGTGACACATGCAAAAAAACTTTTAAAAGTAAAGAGGAAATAAAAAAACATGTTATAATTCATCTTTCTGGTAAAAAATCTTATCAGTGCCTAGTAAGTGTTTTAAATGTATACCGAAAATATATTGTGCATCGAATTTTTATTGTGACAATAATTTGTATTATCTCCTGTTGAAGGATTGTGGTAAATGGTTTTTATCATCAAGCATTTTGTATAATCATAGAAGATATTTACATTCGTCGTTGCGTCCGTACGAATGTGACACATGCAAAAAAACTTTTAAAAGAAAGGGTGACGTGAACAGACATGTTCTAATTCATCTTCCTGAGAAATCTTATCAGTGTCTAGTAAGGTTTTTGATTGTATTTTGAATATATAGTGCATCAAATTGTTATTGAGACAATAATTTGTATTATCTTCTGTTGAAGGAATGTGGTAAACGGTTTTCGACAAAACAGGAATTAAATAAGCATGGAAAAGTTCATTTATCGGTGCGTCCGTACGAATGTGACACATGCAAAAAAACTTTTAAAAAGAAGTCCTATATAAAAGCACATGTTATAACGCATCTTCCTCGTGAGAAATCCTATAAGTGTTTTGTAAGTTTTTCGTGTGTATTCTTAAAATATATTGTGCATCGAATTTCTATCGCGACAATAATGTGTATTATCTTTTGTAAGTTATGTGGTAAAAGGTTTTCGACAAAACGTGAATTAAATCGGCATAAAACAGTTCATTCATTGATGCGTCCGTACGAATGTGACACGTGCAAAAAAACTTTAAGAAGTAAGAGGGAAATAAGAGCACATGTTATAACTCATTTTTCTCGTGAGAAATCTTATAAGTGTTTAGTAAGTTTTTTGTGTGTATTAGAATATATTGTGCATCAAATTTTTACTGCGATAATAATTTGTACTAATTCTTTGTAAGGTATGTGATAAACGGTTTTCGAGTAAACATATATTAAATGTGCATGGAAAAGTTCATTCATCGTTGCGTCCGTACGAATGTGACACATGCAAAAAAACTTTTAAAAGGAAGGAGATTATAAGACGACACGTTAAAATGCATCTTTTTGGCGAGAAATCGTATCTGTGTCCAGTAAGTTCTAGATATATTAATAAAATATATTGTACAGTGAAGTTTTATAATGGCAATATTGCGTTTTTGAAGATGTGTGATAACCGATATTGGTCAAAAAGCAGTTTAGATAATCATGTAAGGATACATGTTCTGTGTTCTGTCTCATCTTATCTGTGCCAAGTAAGTTTGCATTTGTAAATTATATTTCGCACTGATCTTAGACTGACAATAATGTTTAATGTTCTTTTCAAGATATGTGATAAACATTTCGAATCACAATCAAGATTAAATCAACATAGTAGAATTCACTTGCGTTACAAATGTAACATTTGCGGAAAAATTTACCAAAAAAAAACGTATTTTGAGAAGCATAAAATACGTCATGAAGAGAACAATCAGCAAAAAGTGAGAGAGAAATAGAATTTTAAAGAAACGGTACGAGCAAACATATTAAGCTACCGTTTCCACAAACTGTTTTGATATAAAATTTATAAAATGTTTGTGCAACTTTTAACTTTTTATAATAACAGTATTGCGTAATATTCCTCTAAAGGTATATGGTAAACGGTTTTCGTCACAAAGCGGTTTATATGTTGATGGAAGAGTTTGTTCATCGTTACGTTTGTACGAATGTGACACATGCAAAAAAACTTTTAAACGTAAGGACCATATGAGAAGTCATGTTAGACTTCATCTTCGTTGTGAAAAATCGTATCAGTGCCGTGTAAGTTTCTAAGGGTATTCACAAAATATAATATGCATGAATTTTTTCTTGTGACAATAATAGGTAGTGTTGTTATTCTGTGTAAGGTATGTGGTAAACGATTTTTGAGAAAAAATAATTTACATAGCCATGGAAAAGTTCATTCATTGTTGCGTCCGTACGAATGTGACATATGCAAAAAAACTTTTAAATGGAAGCATAATTAAAGATAACATGTTGAAATTCATTCTTTTCTTAAGACACCTTATCTGTGTTCAGTAAGTTTCTCGATGTATTCGTAAAATGTAGTGAACAGTAAATTTTTATAGTTGCAATACTGCAAAATGTTTTTTTTTAAGGTATGTGATAAAGATTATTCGTCAAAACGCGTTTTAGATAAGCATATAAAAACGCATAGTCGTCATTCTGTCTCATTTTAACTGCCAAGTAAGTTTTACGAGTTTATTTGTAAATTGTAATTCACTCTGATCTCAAAGTGACAATATTGTGTAGTGTTCCCATTTTGTATCACACCTATTTTGGTGTTTGGATACCTATTTTGTATCACACTCAACGTTAGAGCAACATAATAAAAGTCATTTGCATTTCTTATATGTAACATATGCAAAATTTAAAAAAGAAAAACGTTTTTCAATAAGCATTATATACGTCATAAAGAGAACAATCAACTAAAAGAAGAAAGCTAAAAGAGATGAATTTATAGCGAAATTTCTCAACAATTTTTATGTAATATCACACGGGAAAGAAAGATTTGCTAAAACAGCAATAAATTAGTTAGTATATGGCATGCAGAAAAACATTTTCTAAGGTTATTGAGAGTTTTGTTGCCACTAAAATATTTCGCAGAAGTAATCCTTTTTTGTTTTTTACTGATCAAATAAGAACAAAACGTTTTTTTTTTGTACGTATTAATAGTAATTGTTATGTGTAGTAGTTTTACAATATGTATTTTATTTTAGAGTTGAAGTAAAACATATTGGATAGTATTATATATAAATTTAAACACACACACACACACACACACACACACACACACACACACACACACACACACACACACACACACACACACACA